>CM053031.1:243678596-243824271 GCA_028564925.1 Lithobates sylvaticus | reverse complement strand
TGTCCTCCTCCATGGGGCCCTCTGACCTGGCACCTGACATCACACAGTGTCTGACAGAAGGCCCCGACCTGCACACACGTGGGATCCTCCCACCTCTCCACCCTCCCCTGCATCTTGGCAGACTATCCTCTCTGTTGGCAGATTTAAGATAGCCTGGGTTGTGACCGGTGGTCAGGGCCCCTTACATGTTTACCAGCTGTACCCCCCTGATGCGTCTAGCAACCAGTGATGTCACGGTTCTGAGCAGGAAAGCAAGGCCGAGGCCCCAGCATTCAGAGCAGAGGAGGATCTAACTCCTCCTCCACGCCCATTACTGTTTGGCTCCACCCACCCCCTCCCTCCATCTTCTCCTGTGCGGCAGCATGCGACTCAGAGCCTGCCTGAGAAAAGGGAACAGTCACTGACTGTGCCAGGAGCACCTGCCTGAGGTGAGGTCGGGAGCAGTGAATCAATTAGAACACATGTGTCATGTGGAGCATAAGCTGGCAGCAGAGGAGGAGGTCCCATCCTTAAATCTCAGCCAGGGTTCATGCTGGGACTTTGAGTCCCTCACTATTAAAAAGGGGGGGGGGGGGTTTAAAGTCAGCAGCTACAAATACTGCAGCTACTGACTTTTAATACAAGGATACTCACCTGTCACAGGGTCCAGCGATGTCGGCACCTGAGGCCAAACTGTCCCTTGGTCCTCGGATGATGCTGCCGCCGCCACCATCTTCAGTAAGGGAATTAGGAAATGAAGCCTTACGGCTTCACTTCCCAGTTCCCTACTACGCTGCGCAATCTGAATGGTCCCTGCTGTCTCTGGGACCCGTGTGTGTCCCAGCAGACAGCGCGGGGGGGGGGGGGACGGGAAGAGGCGTAGACTTCTGTGGGAGTCTATGCCCAGAAGTGGGTGCAAATACCTGGGGGTTTTGAAAAGCGGAGATTCAATTTTTGTGTGAACCTCTGCTTGAAGGACTACAGGACACAGCATGAACCTGGGAGATCTAGTGGGTCACATCCTTAGATCTGAGGGGGTTCATGCTGGGACTTTTAGTCTTCACTTTTGAGGATGTGACCCCCCCCCCCCCAAAAGTGAAGAAGGACTACAGGTCCCAGTATGAACCCCTCAGAGCTCAGAATGTGTCATGCATCCCCCCAAACTAGTGAAGAACTACAGGTTATAGCATGAACCAGTGAGATCTAAAGGGGGGGGGGTCACATACATAGATCTCAGCCGTTAATGCTTGGACTTGGAGGGCCACATTGTCGTCGTCCCCCCCACCTTTGTGATCATGGAAGACTTTTCCACGATCCATTACCTTGCCACCACCGGCTCTGTAGGCCACTTGACTGGACTTGCCTCCCCCAGACCTAGCGGCTGCCAGCTCTCCCCTGCCTAGTCAGGCCCCCTCCTGTCAAACATCCTTTGACTAGGAAAAAAAAAAAAATACGCAGCTTGGGGCAAGTTTAATGCCGATTCCGTCAGGAGAAACAGCGGTTACAGTAAACCAAATGTGCATGAGGTCTTAGTATGACTCCCTTTACACAAACTCCGCTTCCTAATACTTTGTTAGCATAGGAGCCCAACACAGGTTAGTCAAGTCTGCCAGCATTTCCACATACTGGCTTCTCCATAGTGTAACTGTATTAAAACAAACATTTGTAAATGTGTCAAGTTTTAACAATGGTTGATCTAAGATTATGTACATAGGAAGTTTAGGGGTGTGTCTATGGGAATGTTTGACCATTCTTCCAGAAGTGCATTTGTGAGGTCAGGCACTGATGCTGGACGAGAAGGCCTGGCTCGCAGTCCTTGCTCCAAATCATCCCAAAGGTGTTTTATCCGGTTGAAGTCAGGACTCTGTGCAGGCCAGTCAAGTTCCTCCACCACAAACTCGCTCATCCATGTCTTTATGGACCTTGCTTTGCGCACAGGTCCAAATCATTTGGTGGAGGGAGCGGGGGGGGGGGGGGATTCTGGTGTGGGGTTGTTTTTCAGGAGCTGGGCTTGGCCCTTTAGATCCAGTGAAGGGAACTCTTATGCCACGTACACACGGTCGGAATTTCCGATGGAAACAGTCCGATGGGAGCTTTTCATCGGATTTTCCGACCGTGTGTATGCCCAACGGTCTTTTTCTGTCGGAATTTCCGACAGACTTTGAATTGAGAACCTGTTCTCAATTTTTCCAAAAGGAAAACCTATCGGATTTTCCGATCGTGTGCATGCAATTCCGACACGCAAAATTCCGACGCATGCTCGGAAACAATTCGACGCATGCTCGGAAGCATTAAACTTCCCTTTTATAGTGCTGTTGAACGTGTTTTATGCCGCTGTGTTATTGACCGTCGGAATTTGGTGTGACCGCGTGTAGGCAACACAGCTTTAGCGACATTCTGTCGGAAAAACCGTCAGTTTTTCCGACGAGAATTCCGATCGTGTGTACGCGGCATTAAAGTGTTTTTTTTTTTGGGGGGGGGGGGGGGGGGTTAACAAAGTCAGATCCTGGTCCCTTAAAGCGGAGTCCCTCACAAAAATTGAACTTCTGCTTTTCGGAATCCTAATACAGGTATTTTGCTCCCACTTCTGGGCATAGATATCCGTGCCACCCGTGGGTATCTACGCCACTTCCTGTCCCCCCCCCCCCCGCTGTCTTCTAGGAGACACACGAGTCCCAGGAGACAGCAGGGACCAGTAGAAACGCGCAGCACGAGTAGCGCATGTGCAGTAGGGAACCAGGAAGTGAAGCTGCTGGGCTTCACTTCCTGATTCCCTTACCGAAGATGGCGCCGGCAGCACCCGAGAGCCGAGCTACAGATCGGCTTCGGGTTCCGACTTCGCAGGTGCCCTGGACAGGTAAGTGTCCATATTTTAAAAGTCAGCAGCTGCAGTATTTGTAGCTGCTGACCTTTTAAAAAAAAAAAAAAAATTAAATAAATTGTACACATAATGTATATGATGGATGCATTGTCCTATACATATTTTGCTCCAATCATATCCTGGGTATAAATTAACTGGCTCCCTCTTGCTCAGCGGTCACAGAAGGCAGAGGGAGGGGGTGACCAGGCACGATGCAGATCCATTACAGAATCATTGCACCAGTCGATGAAACCCTGTAATGTGATTAAACACAGTTCGATCATCCCAGAAATAGCTGCTGGCTTCAGAAGTCACTATACATTGCTGCAGCCTGCTAGTGACGACACACTGATCAGAAATTCAATATTAGCAATGGTCAGGCCACTAAAAAAAAAAAACAAACAATGCTGTCTTTTTGTTATACAAAAATCGTTAAACTGGGAAAATATCACTATAATAGATTTGAAGGGGAACAAACAAGCGGCTGAGCACAGTATTTATGGACAAGTCTATAGCCAAGGGAAATGCCATTTCAAAATCCAGTTTGCATACATACATACATACATACATACATACATACATACATACATACATACATACATACATACATACATACATACATACACATACACCTCACAAAAGTGAGTACACCCCTCACATTTTTGTAAAAATTTTATTATATCTTTTCATGTGATAACACTGAAGAAATGACACTTTGCTACAATGTAAAGTAGTGAGGGTACAGCTTGTATAACAGTGTAAATTAAGGGCAACTTCAATACTGCATGTGGCCAGAGGTGGGGAGGGGGGGGCATCGGAGAGACTTGGAAATACTTGGAGACCGCTCGGATGCATTTCCAAACTGCTCTGAGTGTCCCCCAATTTCTTGAGTTCCGCAAAAGCCAGGACAGTACAAATATCCCCCCCAAAAAAAAAAACCTGTTTGGAAAGTAGACAGTTCAAGGTATTTAGTAAGAGGCATGGTGAGTTTTTGTAAGTATTAATTTTTCGTCACAATTATTTGGAAAATTAATTAAAATAAACATTTACACATACTGTCACCAGTAAAAAAAATAAAATAAAAAAAAAAAAAAATAAAGTTATTTTACCCCTTACAAAGAAAAAGGCTGTTTTTTTTTTTTTTTTTTTTTTTTAATATATTCCTTGCACGTGATCGGGTATTCTTTGCAAAGTGAAGCTTTACCTCATTTACTAAGCTCTGAAACAACTGCTCTTGTAGAGTGCAACTGCACTTTGTATAGTGCACAGTACATTTGCCTTTAGTAAATCAATCCCAATTTCAGGAAGAAGGCTGACTCCAATCAGTAGGACAGACATGCAAAGAAAACGGTTGAGCTTTTTAAAAGGGCAGAGCCAGCAGACGAATGCTATCAATTCAAAGCAGACAGCACTGCAGGACAGCCTTATCAGGTGTCATAGCGTAGGTCAGCGCTCTTGCAGTCATGGCACCCTTTAAAATTCTGCACAATCTCAAGGCACCCCCATTTTAAAAATGTAAAGCACTAAACAAATAATTTTACATAATGCAGCAACATCCAGACACTCAACATTCAAGGTGATTTATGCTTTCAATGTAAATACTGGTGCCGTCTAGTATTCCCAGGGTTCTCTTCTCCCTTACTCAACTAATGTGACCCCACTGCTGATGAAAGGGGCAAAGCAGAAGCACCTGAAGTGCTTCTTATCAGCCAAGAATGTCTCGGTTTGTTAGGACGCCGGTGGTTGTAATGCTGCACAATGCAAACCTGTGGCTTTGTGCAACAAAAAAGGCAGGCTTTTTGCTGGCTGGCTATTTGACAATTTTTGGGCAACTTATAGGCATTTTACCATGGCATCCCTGAGGAACCTAGAAGGTACCCTGGTTGAAAAAGGCTGGTGTAGGCCGTGGTAAAGAGATAACTTCCACTTCGATTACCTACTAGGTACACAAAAGTGCGTTTTTATAAAACAGGAGCGGGAGGAGGCCTTAAAGCAATATTGCAGAGCAGCCCCCTACCTCCTCTTCTTGGGTCCCCCTGGGCAATCCTCAAACTCCTCTTTTGAGTGTGCCCCCATAGCAAGCCATGTGTTATGGAGGCATCTGTGCAGGCCCGCTCCTGAGCTGGGCTGTGTGCATTCATAGACATACACAGCGTGGCTTGGCCCTGTCCCCCGCTCTCTCCTCACTGGATTTTACTGACAGTGAGCCAATGGCTATGGGGGCATGCACGCAGGCTTGCTGTTAAGCCCCACTCTGTGTCACCATAAGACCAACAGCTTCTAAAGCTGTCTTTGAGACAATGAGGAGGCAGAGAGCACATTGCTGGATTGAGATGAGGCTCAGGTAAGTATTTGGGGGGGGGGGAGCAGGAAAAAGCCTTTAGAGTTACCTTAAGGGGGGATGCTATTGAAAGTTTTTAATACATGGAATGCATTGAAGGTAAAAAAATAAATATAGCATTCGTCCTTGTTCGTATACAGCCGTAAAAGTACTGCTAGGTACTAAGCATCAGTTTTCCATGAGCTTTTGGAAGACACTGAAACCTGCCCTGACTGATCTTCATGAATACATAATTTCACACCTGAATGTTTTTGCACAATACTCATTGGCTGGCCGTGGTACAGAGTAGCGCTTAGAATTCCTGCATTCAAGGCATATGTCTGTGAATGTATGCAGCCTGAAGCGGAGGGAGAGAGAGATGCACTCATACACAGAGCTGGATCAATTGAGGACTCGAGTAAGTATTTAGAGACGAAGGGGAAACCCCCTTTTTTTTTAACATAAAGTGTTTGAAGGCTAAGGTTTTTTTTTTTACCTTCATGTATTCTATGCATAACATAAAAAAATTTAGTGTGCAACATTCCCCCCCCTCCCAATTGCAATCCAGCAATGTGCACAAGAGCCTCAGCTCTCCGGGGACTCTCCTTCCTCATTGGTTGAGAATGGGTCCTGCAGCTGTCAAAGCCTGGAGAGGGAGAGAGGAAGAGAGAGGAAGAGAGAGGGGAGAGAGAGGGGAGAGAGAGGGAGGGAGAGGGAGAGGAGGAGAGGAGGGAGAGAGAGGGAGAGAGAGGGAGAGAGAGGGAATCATTGCACAAAGCAGACCGGTATAACTCCCCCCCCCCCCCCCCATCAGATCATGTGAATGAAGTTTAATAAGCTTGCAACATAAACTTGTGGGAAAAATTAATTGATCAAGGGGGAATAAATAGACAGGGGATCTCAAATATATATAGGAGATTGACATTCCCTATGGAGGATGGAGCCGCATGCCCTTTCGGGAGTTGGGAAAGGGAATTGAATCAGGCACTACCTGAAGAAATGAAAAACAAGGTTTTAGACTATGTCCACTCCACCTCAAAGGACATGCAGATAAAAGAAATGAACTATAAACTATTGGTCAAATGGTACTACGTGCCAGTAAAAATACACAAAATGAACCCTCACATTTCTCCTTTATGTTGGAGGGAATGTGGGGAGGTCGGGACACATGCTCACATATGGTGGCAGTGCCATTTGATTCAACCATATTGGATGGAAATAATAGATTTAATCCAAAAAATTTGTGGAAATGAAATTGGGTTGGATCCGTGGCAATGTCTGTTTCATGCGATAAATTCCACAAGGAAGAAATATAGAACAGCAATTACTCCTTTTTTGCTGAATGTGGCAAAGGCACTGATCCCCAAACATTGGGGGTCCAAGAAGGCCCCGACAATAAAGGAGTGGCTTAGGGAGGTAGATAAGACTAGGCTTATGGAGGAAGTAATCCACTTGCAAAATGACTCTGAAGCAAGATTTGCTAGTATTTGGAAAGGATGGTCAGAATTTAAACAATCTCAGGTTTACAGCAGTTATATGGGAATTGAGGGTGGAAGTTAGGGTCCTGTGCCCGGTCCCTTCCCTTCCCACTTCTGTTCCTCCTCCCTTCCCTTTTTTTATTTTATTTTTTTTTCTCTTTTTCTTTCTCTCTTTTTTTTTTTTTTATATATATTTCAATGTTCAACTTTTTTTTTTTATTTATTTATTTATTTATTTATTTATTTATTTTTTCTCTCTCCCTTTTTTTTTTTTTTCTCTTCTCCCCTTCTCTATGCTCCTCATGAAGAGGCACATTATTAGGGATATATAGTGGTGGCTGAGATAAGATTCTCTCCACCTCATAAATAAAGAAAGGGGTAAGGGAGGATCAGATTCACCAGTGGGTGTGCACGTGTGCGTGTATATACATATACATAAAAGAGATATTACTTATTTGAAAATATAGGAGTGGGGGAGTGTGTTTAGTAAAATAAACAATATAGATTAAAGTGAGGTTGGGGGGTAGACACTACACGGGGAGGAAATGATGATGTGGGGGGGGGGGGGAGGGTTGTATATAAAAACACATTATAAATTTAAAGAGGAAGGGGGGAGGGCGGAGAGGAGGGAAGTGAAGAGGAGAAATGAGGAGGGGTTATATTTAAAACAATTTATTTATTTATTTTTATCTGGGGGGGGGGGGGTGTTACAGAGAGGGGATGGGGAGCTAAGGGCGCAGTATCCTCGCCTCCACACTTAACAGGAAACAAGGAGATAGGGAGAGAGGAAAGGGGAAAGTATAAGAAAATGCTTTGACTATAATTTTTTCAGAAATTTGGATATAGAGGGGATAGATCCAAAAAAATGTTTTTTCTTTTCTGTTATTGTTTTCGTATTTGTAATTGTGTATGCATTTTATTTGAATGTTTTATATTCCTGTATTGGAAATGATATGGAAGAACTTGTATGTATGTTCACAATAATTTAATAAAAATAATTTAAAAACAAAATAAGCTTGCAACACTTCTAGTAGATGATAGAGTAGGTACAACCTAGGCCTGATAGCCAACTATTAGTATGGGGAAATCAGTACAAGATCTTGCACAACTTGTTTACTTCTCTGGCTATAAATATGTCATTGCACAGAATAAGCTCCAATGTTTGATTCTGTAAAATTTAATTTGACTTCTGTGAGTCACTCATTGAAGGAAGACATGTGAATTCCATTATAAGAAAGCTAAGCCTGCACAAATCAGGACAGCAAATGCTACAAAACATAAGCAATGTGCAATAACAGTTGTTAGTAAATGCCAAATTTCAACCACAACAGATATTGATTTTCGGATAGGTACTAGCCAGTTGAATCTCCTGCCACCTTCTCACACCTCGGAAACAATGATGGTAATTTACAGTGGAACACAGGTCCAGGAGAATGCTTATAATCCAAAGCACTCGCATATCAAAAGCGAATTTCCCCATAGAAGTCAATGATAATTAGTTCCATGTTGACTTCTATTGCATGCAATACCACATGTGGCCAGAGGTGGGGGGCGCCAGAGAGACTTGGAAATATTTGGAGACCACTCGGATGCACTCGGAAACTGAGCTTTTCCGAACGGCTCTGAGTGTCCCCCAATTTCTTGAGTTCGGTAAAAGCCAGGACAGTACAAATATCCCCCCCTCCCCCCCACAAAAAAAAAAAAAAAAAAACTGTTTGGAAAGTAGACAGTCCAAGGTATTTAGTAAGAGGCATGGTGAGTTTTTGTAAGTATTCATTTTTCGTCACAATTATTTGGAAAATTAATAAAAAAAATTGTATTAATTTTTTTTTTCTTACACATACTGTGTAAGCGTTCAATAAATTGGTGTGGTGGTGATCAGATGACTGGTGACAGAAAAGTTATTTTACCCCCTTACACTGACCAGAGCAATACAGCGCTACCGTAGTAACACTCTGCTACTGGGGGAAGTGATCAGGATCCCCCCCCCCCCCATTTACACATTATGATTGTATCATCTTGGTGATGTGACCGTGGAACCAATCACAAAGCACAGAACGACTCATGCATGCGCAGTAGGAAACGGGCTATGAAGCTGCAATGGCTTCACTGCTGGTTTCCCCAACTTAAGATGGCAGCGCCTGGACCTGAAGCCGATTAAAGAATAAACTCAGGTGTACATATTGCTGGATCCCTGGACAGGCAAGTGTCTTTCTATTAAAAGTCAGCAGCTACAGTATTTTTTGGGGGAGCCTGGAGCACCTCTTTAATGCCCAACCACCTCATACCTGTATCCACACTGGCCTGAGGTACTGTGCCGGCAGCGAGCTCGCTCTATGCTCCCAGCACACTGATCGAGCGGTCTCAACCAGCTCTCAGTCACAGTTTGGGATCAGGAGCCAGAGGGATGCACTTCTGATCATGTGACTGTTGAGAGCCAATCGTGTGACAGGGATGCTACTCCATCTCTTGGTGTTAAAGGGCCACCAGGAGTGGGTGTGGGATGAAGATAAAGAAAGCATTTATTTTCCTAACTGGAAAGGCCATGAACCTTTAAAATTGACACCGCAAAGGGTTAATTCACCAAAAAAAAAAAAAACACCTGTGCAGCTTTGACCAAAGTTTGATAATGCCCCTGCTATAGGTGTACATACCTCCCGAAGCCTGGCTGAAAACTCCCAGCGATTACATCATCCCATCCTGCCTTGTTACTAGGATGCTGCCAAGGTACTCCCAGGTGTTACAGCTCACCCCCACCATGACAGGATCGAGCTCTCAAAGCCTAGAACATGTGTGGTCCACCATCTCCTCCTTCCCAGCATCGCTGATCCTAAAGGTACTGCAACAGGGGAGAAGCAGTACATGGGGTTTCAATTGGTTGGAAGTGTCTTAGCAACAAAGCAGGACAGGATGATGTAATCTCTGGGAGTTTTTTTGGCTAGGCTTTGTGAGGGGGGCGGTGGCGGGGTGTAATTAAACGGCCTACACCTATAGCAAGACCATTACAGTGCCTTGGGGAAAAAAAATAAAAAATAAAGTATTCATACCCCTTGAACATTTTCCACATTTTGTCATGCAACAACCAAAAACATGAATGTATCCATTGGGATTTTATGTGATAGACCAACACAAAGTGGCACATAATTGTGAAGTGGAAGGAAAATGATAAATGGTTTTCAAAATTCTTTACAAAAAAAATTAATAAAAATTTTAAAAGTGTGGTGTCCATTTATATTCACAATACTTTGTAGAACCTCCTTTCTCTGCAATTACAGCTGCAAGTCTTTTAGGGCAGCGGTCATCAACCCCCGGTCCGCGGCCCACCGCCGGGCCGTGGCCTGTTTGCAGCCGGGCCGCGAAGGCTGCGCTGTCTGACAAGCGGCGGCGGAGCGAGCAGAGAGATGACATCTCTCACCGCCGCCTGCTTCGCCGCTTTTCCACACTCACAGCGAGACTGCTACAATGCTGGAGGTGAGGCAGGGAGCAGAGAGATGAGATCATCTCTCACTACCCGCGCCCCCCCCCCCCAATTACCGCTGTTCTCCCTCACTACCCACTACTCCAGGCTTGCCTCTGACCTAATGCGCACACCTGTGCTGCCACCACTGCAGTGACAATCTTCATGTGGTGGCAGGTGATGTGGCAAATGACAAGCTGCATCTGATGGCAAGTGCCAATCCAAATCTGGTGGCAGGTGATGTGGCAAGTGACTAAATTCATGTGGTGGCAGGCGACATGGCAAGTGTCAAGCTGCATATGAAGGCAGGCGACGTGGCAAGTGACAATCCGCATTTGGTGGCAGGTGATGTGGCAAGGGACAAAAAAAGCAACTGGTGGCAGGGGACGTGGCAAGGGACAAATTGCATCTGGTAAAAAGTGACAAGCTGCATCTGGTGGCAGGTGACGTGGCAAGTGACAATCCGCATTTGGTGGCAGGTGACGTGGCAAGTGACGATCTGCATCTAGTGACAGGCGACGTGGCAAGTGACACTCTGGCACATTCTGCATTATGGTGAGTTGAACTATTTCATTGTATATTACAATGCAATAGAAATAATGCGCTTCAATCATCCTGACATATCAATGATGGTGCCGGGACGATTAAAGCGCCAACACCAGCCATTTCCCAGATAAATTGCCCGCAAAAAGGTGCATACACCCCCCCCGGGCCTTGGCACAATTTTCTTCAACAACGCCGGTCCCCGGTGCCAAAAAGGTTGGGGACCACTGTTTTAGGGGATGTCTCTACCAGCTTTGCATATCTACAGAGTGACATTTCTGCCCATTCTTCTTTGTAAAATAGTTCAAGCTCTGTCAGATTGGATGGAGAGCGTCTGAACAGCAATTTGAGTCTTGCCACAGATTCTCCATTGGATTTAGGTCTGGACTTTGACTGGGCCATTCTAACACATGAATATGTTTGGGTCTAAACCATTCTATTGTAGCTCTGGCTGGATGTTTAGGGTCATTGTCCTGCTGGAAGGTGAACCTCCACCCCAGTCTCAAGTCTTTTGCAGACTTATGCTGGCCATACACTATACGAAAAAAAAAAAAATCGGCCGAAAAATTTGGTCATTAGAACGTTCGTTTTTTCGGCCAGTTAATGGGCACAAAATCGATAATCGTTTGGACGTTTTTGAGCCGAAAAAAAAACGAAGGACAAGTTTGGAAATTTTCTGCCGAACGAACAATAAATTGAAAAGGTTAATGTGTTTCCTGTCTGACCTGTCTGCACTAGGTACCGTATATACTCGAGTATAAGCCGAGTTTTTCAGCACATTTTTTTGTGCTGAAAGTGCCCCCCTCAACTTATACTGAGTCAAGTACTTTTCTGCAGCAAAAAAAAATAAAAATTCCGCCCGACTTTGGGGCCCCGTATCTCGGGGCCACTTGGGTCTAGGAGTCCCAAATTTGGTGTGCCAACCCAGTGGACCTAGCACCATAACATATCCAAATATGGGGTTCCTAGCACTAAGTGGCCCCGAGATACGGGGCCCCAAAGTCGGTTAGGAAAATGTCATTCTCTGCTGCAGAAAAGTGCTTGAGATTTTCTGACCCGAATTTGGGGCCCCATATCTCGGGGACACTTGGTGCTAGGAACCCCAAATGTTGTATTCCAACCCAGTGGAATTAGCACTACAACATATCTAAAGATGGGGTTCCTAGCACTAAGTGACCCTGAGATACAGGGCCCCAAATCGGTCAACTGTGTCCATCTGCATGGGCACAGTGAGGCTGCAAATGGGCATCGTTGACCCTCCTTTTCCACTTACAGTAGCTGCGCATTTCTCACCCTAGGCTTATACTCGAGTCAATAAGTTTTCCCAGTTGTTTGTGGTAAAATTAGGGGCCTCGGCTTATATTCGGGTCGGCCTATACTCGAGTATATATACGGTATATGTAAAAAAACGAACATAAAATGTATTTATTTATGTCCACTGAGCGATTTATCGGTCATTACATCGTTTGCGCTCACGGCCGAACGTTCGTTTTTCTAAACTGGGTTCGGCCGAATTTTCGTATAGTGTATGGCCAGCATAACAGGTTTTCTTCTAATACACAATTAGAATTAGCCGCGTACACAAGGTCGGAATTATCGATGGAAACAGTCCGATGGGAGCTTTTCATCGGATTTTCCGACTGTGTGTATGCCCATCGGTCTTTTTCTGTCGGAATTTCCGACGGACTTTGGATTGAGAACCTGTTCTTAATTTTTCAGATGGAAAAACCTATCGAATTTTTCGATCGTGTGTATGCAATTCCGACACGCAAAATTCCGACGCATGCTCGGAAACAATTGGACGCATGCTCAGAAGCATTAAACTTTTATAGTGCAGTCGAACGTGTTGTATGCCGTGGTGTTATTGACCGTCAGAATTTGGTGTGTAGGCAAGACAGTTTGAGCGAAATTCTGTCGGTATTCCGACGAGAATTCCCACCGTGTGTATGTGGCATTAGATTGCCCTGTATTTGGCTCCATCCATCTTCCCATCACCTCTGACCAGCTTCCCTGTCCCATGGTGTGTTTAGGGTGATGTGCAGTGTTAGTTTTCTGCCACACATTAAACTTTTTGGCATAAAAGCAAACACTAGTTTGATCTCAATTGACCAGATCACCTGCTTCCACATGTTTGCCAAGTCCCCCACATGGCTTCTCGCAAACGGGACTTATGGCTTTATTTCAACTATGGAAGAGTGGCAAGAAGAAAGCCATAAAGGGCAGATTTGTGGAGTGCACGACTAATAGTTGTCCTGTGGACAGATTCTCCCACCTGAGCTGTGGATCTCTGCAGCTCCTCCAGAGTTACCATGGGCCTCTTGGCTGCTTCTCTGATTAATGCTCTCCTTGCCCAGCCTGTCAGTTTAGGTGGATGGCCATGTCTTGGTAGGTTTTCAGATGTGCCATACTCTTTCCATTTTCGGATGATGTATTGAACAGTGCTCCGTGAGATGTTCAAAGCTTGAGATTTATTTATTTATTTTTAAATAACCTAACCCTGCTTTAGGCCCCTTTCACACTGGGGCGGTGAGCCGCGGTGACGGTAAAGCAGCGCTATATTTAGCGCTGCTTTACCGTCGTTTTTACCGCGGTTTTCGGCCGCTCGCGGTGCGGTTTTACCCCCGGCGAGCGGCCGAAAAAAGGGTTAAACACCCCCGCAGAGCGCCGCCGTAGCGGCGCTTTGCGGCGGTATTGCCGCGGTCTCCCATTCTTTTCAATGGGAAGGAGCGGTATAGGAGCGGTGAACACACCGCTCCTATCCCGCTCCAAAGATGCTGCTAGCAGGACTTTTTTTTTCATCCTGCTAGCGCACCGCTCCAGTGTGAAAGCCCGCCGGCTTTCACACTGGAGTTAAAGGGGCCGGATTTTTTCATGCGGTGAACAGGCGCTATTTTTAGCGCTGCACCGCATGAAAAACGCCCCAGTGTGAAAGGGGCCTTAGACTTCTCCATTACTTTATCCCTGACCTGTCTGGTGTGTTCCTTGGCCTTCATAATGCGGTTTGTTCAATAAGATTCTCTAACAAACCTGTGAGGGCTTCACAGAGCAGCTGTATTAATACAGAGATAAAATGTACACACAGGTGGACTCTGTTTACTAGTTAGATGACTTCTGAAGGCAATTGGTTCCACTAGATTTTACTTTGGGGTATCAGTATGAGCCCTTTCACGCTTTTCTTCAGGCATTTTAGCGCTAAAAATAGCGCCTGTAAAGCACCTCTCATGCCTCCCCAGTGTGAAAGGCTGAGTGCTTTCGCACTGGGACAGTGCACTTGCAGGACGGGAAAAAAAAAAGTCCTGCAAGCAGAATCTTTGAGGCAGTGCGGTAGCGGTGTATACGCCACTGCTGAAATCAATGGGCAGCGCTTCAGCTGTGGCGCTTTTAACTCTTTTCTCTGCTGCAAGCGGGGGTTAAAAGCGCCCCCACTAGCAGCTGAAAAGTGACACTATAACAGAGGTGAAGCGTTGCTAAAACTAGCGGCGCTTTACTGCCAACGCGCCCACCTCAGTGTGAAAGTAGCATTAACCACTTCAATACCAGGCACTTTCACTCATTCCTGTCCAGGACAAAATTTTCAGCTTTCAGCGCTGTCACACTTTGAATGACAATTGCGCGTTCATGCAACACTGTACCCAAACTTTTTTTTTTATCGTTTTCTTCCCACAAATAGAGCTTTCTTTTGGTGGTATTTGATCACCGCTGGGGTTTTTATTTTTTGCTATACAAAAACTAAAAAAAAAAAAAAAAGACTGAAATTTAAAAAAATAAAGTTTTCTTGGTATCTGTTATAGAATTTTGTTTTCTCCTTCACTGGATGGGCACTAATGGGGCGCCACCGATGTGTAGAATTGATGGGCACTGATATGCAGCACTGATGGGGAGCTACTGACAGGCATTACTGATGGGGCACATTTATGGGCACTGACAGGCGTTTTTGATGGGGCAGACTGGCAGCTGATGGGCACATCTGATGGGGGCTGTGCTGATAATAAATATCAGCACAGATCTCCCGCCCCCACCCCCGACTGGGAGAGCCGCCGATTGCTTTCCCTGTCAGCACTTCCTGGTTAACGCAATGATCAGCTGCGATTGGTCCCAGCTAATCACGTGGTAAGGAGCCTCCGTCAGAGGCTCCATACCACAATCAGAGATGCGGTGCGTCAGACTGACACACAGTTATCCAGCATATGACGCCCAGTCAGGATAACAGAACCACCGCCCGGCCGTCATTCTGCTATATGCCAAGCGGGAAGTGGTTAAGGGGGCTGAATACAAATGCATGCCACACTTTTCAGATATTAGTAAATCATTTTCCTTCCACAATTAGGTGCCACGTTGTGTATTTCACAAAAAAAAAAAAAAAAAAATTATATATACAGTGGTGTGAAAAAGTGTTTGCCCCCTTCCTCATTTCCTGTTCATTTGCATGTTTGTCACACTTAAGTGTTTCGGAACATCAAACCAATTTAAACAATAGTCAAGGACAACACAAGTAAACACAAAATGCAATTTGTAAATGAAGGTGTTTATTATTAAAAGGTGAAAAAAAATCCAAACCATCATGGCCCTGTGTGAAAAAGTGATTGCCCCCCTTGTTAAAACATACTATAACTGTGGTTGTCCACACCTGAGTTCAATTTCTCTAGCCACACCCAGGCCTGATTATTGCCACACCTGTTCACAATCAAGGCATCACTTAAATAGGAGCTGCTTGACACAGTAAGGTCCACCAGAAGATCCTTAAAAGCTACACATCATGCCGAGACCCAAAGAAATTCAGGAACAATTGAGAAAGAAAGTAATTGAGATCTATCAGTCTGGAAAGGGTTATAAAGCCATTTCCAAAGCTTTGGGAATCCAGCGAACCACAGTGAGAGCCATTATCCACAAATGGCGAAGACATGGAACAGTGGTGAACCTTCCCAGGAGTGGCAGGCCGCCCAAAATTACCCCAAGAGCGCAGCGACGACTCATCCAAGAGGTCACAAAAGACCCCACAACAACGTCCAAGGAACTGCAGGCCTCACTTGCCTCAGTTAAGGTCAGCGTTCATGCCTCCACCATCAGGAAAAGACTGGGCAAAAATGGCCTGCATGGCAGAGTTCCAAGGAGAAAACCACTGCTGAGCAAAAAGAACATCAAAGCTCGTCTCAATTTCTCCACAACACATCTTGATGATCCCCAAGACTTTTGGGACAACATTCTGTGGACCGATGAGACAAAAGTGGAACTCTTTGGAAGGTGTGTGTCAAAGTATATCTGGCGTAGAAGGAACACTGCATTTCAGAAAAAGAACATTATACCAACAGTAAAATATGGTGGTGGTAGTGTGATGGTCTGGGGCTGTTTTGCTGCTTCAGGACCTGGAAGACTTGCCGTGATAAAAGGAACTATGAATTCTGCTGTCTACCAAGAGATCCTGAAGGAGAATGTCCGACCATCTGTTCGTGTACTCAAGCTGAAACGAACTTGGGTTCTGCAGCAGGACAATGATCCTAAACGCACCAGCAAGTCCACCACCGAATGGCTGAAGAAAAACAAAATGAAGACTTTGGAGTGGCCTAGCCAAAGTCCTGACCTGAATCCTATTGAGATGTTGTGGTATGACCTTAAAAAGGCCGTTCATGCTCGAAAACCCTCTAATGTAACTGAATTAGGACAATTCTGCAAAGATGAGTGGGCCAAAATTCCTCCAGGACGCTGTAAAAGCCTCATTGCACGTTATCGCAAACGCTTGGTTGCAGTTGTTGCTGCTAAGGGTGGCCCAACCACTTTTTCACACAGGGCCATGATGGTTTGGATTTTTTTTCACCTTTAATAATAAACACCTTCATTTACAAATTGCATTTTGTGTTTACTTGTGTTGTCCTTGACTATTGTTTAAATTGGTTTGATGTTCCGAAACACTTAAGTGTGACAAACATGCAAAGGAACAGGAAATGAGGAAGGGGGCAAACACTTTTTCACACCACTGTATAAATAAAAAAGCTGCCCAAAATGAATTATTTTGCTGACATTTGACTGTAGTGAATTTATAGCCCATTTAGACGGGTGCAACAGCCTCTGAAACCAAAAAACTGATTAAGGATACAATTTTAATACCAACTTTTCTTTTTGAATGAGCATGGTGTCACACATCACCGCTCAATGGCCGGGGTATAGAGGATTCAGAATAATAATTAAATCCGCACACCATCACATGACCCAGTCTGTATCGCACAGGTTAGTTGCACACTACAACAATGTGTGCCTGTGTATAGAACATACAAATGTGTTGCTTATAGTAGAATAATAGTTACCAATATAGTTAGTGTGCTGTTTACTATAAACATTCACTTCGCATTGACTGCAAGGTGCGATTTTATTTTAGAGATCAGCATACTCCACTTTTTCCAGCGATCCTGGTCTGGACAAATCGATTTGCCAGCACACCATGGATCATCAAATATCACATACCTGATGACGGGTCCTGTGCAGCGCGGAAACGTTGCACTTGTGATGTGATCTTCCTACAATAAAAGTTTTAACTGACATTTAATGATCCATGGCGTGCTGGCAAATATATTCATTGGTTGGCGACGAGTCCGGTTTCCAGCTGGTGATCGCTGCAGCACCCAATACGGATGAGCCAATATCCAGGAACGTGTGCGATGGGAATATTGACATTACCTGGTCTGGACTGGTGACATCACAGGTCTTCTTCCTCCGGCAATGCTGCAGAGAGCGAGGTCATATAAAAAGACATGGTACCACTCTCCATGTGAGCACAAAGCAGGGGGCGGAGCCATGACACTGGTGCACAGGAAATAGAATGCTGGGAGTCATTGGAACTGAAGAGGAGCGGTGACACATTGCCGAATTAGCCAGTCTGTGGAGGGTGAGCACTGCAGAAGAGATAGAGAGTCCCCGCTCGGCTCCATAAACATTAAATGGCAGAAGCGACATCAAAAGTCACTTCCGCCCCAATAATCTGAAAAAAAAAAATGGGAATTTTTTTATTGCATTTTAGCGTAAATATGAGATCTGAGGTCTTTTTGACCCCATATCTCACATTTAGGCCCCTTTCACACTGGGGCGGGAGCCGCGGTGACGGTAGAGCAGCGCTATATTTAGTGCTGCTTTACCGTCGTTTTGCCCGCGGGATTCGGCCGCTCGCGGTGCGGTTTTACCCCCCACGAGCGGCCGAAAAAGGGTTAAAATCCCCCGCAGAGCGCCACCGTAGCGGCGCTATTGCCACGGTATTACCGCGGTGTCCCATTCAAATCAATGGGTAGGAGCGGTATAGGAGCGGTGAATATACCGCTCCAAAGATGCTGCTAGCAGGACTTTTTTGCCGTCCTGCTAGTGCACCGCTCCAGTGTGAAAGCCCTCCGGCTTTCACACTGGTGTGAATGGGGCTGTTTTTTTAAGGCGGTGTACAGGCCAGTGTGAAAGGGGCCTTAAAGGGGTTGTAAACCCTTACAAACCACTTTGACCTACAGGTAAGCCTAGATTAAGGCTTTACCTGTAGGTCCAAGAAATATCTCCTAAACCTACACAGTTTAGGAGATATTTGCATAAAGACAGGCACCGCTGTCTACGGAGTATGCACCGTAGACAGCGGCGCGCAGGCGCACTAAGCACGCCGCAGCCAACGGCGATATGCTGCTTGTGGAGGCTCCCGTGGGCATGCGCGACATCATCACGGCACTGGCAAATCACAGCCCCGGAGTAGCGAGACCCGGAAGTCACTCCGGGATACATGGCAGCGGTGAAGAAGGAGGGTCGCTTCGGGGACTTCATTCTCAGGTAAGTTATTCATACTGAGCTAGTATGCTATGCATACTAGCTCATTATGCCTTTGCCTTGCAGGGTGCATTTTTTTTTTTTTTTTTGATAGGCTTTACTTCCTCTTTAAGGAGGTCCTGTCGTGCTTTTTTCCTATTACAAGGGATATTTACATTCCTTGTAATAGGAATAAAAGTGACAATTTTTTGTTTGCAAAAGAACAGTGTAAATAAAAAAAAGTTAAAAAACAATAAATAAATATTATTAATATTATTATTATTATTAATAATTTAAAGCGTCCCGTCCCGCCGAGCTCACACGCAGAAGTGAACACATACCTAAGTCACGCCCGCATATGAAAAACGAAATGTGAGGCATCGCCGCGATCGGTTGAGCAAAAGCAATAATTCTAGCACCAGACCTCCTCTAACTCTAAACATGTAACCTGTAGAAATTTTTAAACGTCGCCTATGGAGATTTTTAAGGGTCAAGGTTTGTCACCATTCCACGAACGGGCGCAATTTTCAAGCATGACATGTTTGGCATCAATTTACTCGGCGTAACATTAGCTTTCACAACATATATAAAAATAAATAAATTGGGCTAAGTCTACTGTTGTCTTATGTTGCAAGTCAAAAAATATAAATTGCGCTTGTAAGACCGCTGCGCAAATATGGTGCGACAAAGTATTGCAACGACCGCCATTTTATTCTGTCTGAAAAGTGTGTGTGCGCGATAGATAGATATACACACAATTTAGAAAAAAAAATAAAAATGGATTTTAACTTGTAAACAAGTGTCAAAAAGAGGCTCGGGGCTTAAGTGGTTAAAATAGCTGAAGGAAAAACGTTTAAGTTTTGGATAGAGTGGAAAGTATTAGAACCCGTCAGTTTTTTTTTAAATTGCCGTTAAGGAGATCCTCCTCCATTTGTCCTGTTTACTACAGTCATCGAAAGAGAAGGAAAAGCTCAGATTTTGGATAGTCAGCAGAACAGGATACCAGGTCATTCTTCCAATTGGGCACACAAGTTCTGGTGCCAACCAGGAATGCCCTTACTTTAAAGCAGGGATAAGCAAACTGATCTTCCAGCTGTTGCAAAACAACAAGTCCCATCATGCCTTCTGAGTGTCATGCCTGTGGCTGTCAGAGTCTTGCTATGCATCATGGGACTTGTAGTTCTGCAATAGCTGGAGGGCAACAGTTTGCATATCTCCGCTTTAGAGTTTTCCTCTCACTTCCTGTTTTGGCTATGGGACAGGAAGTGGAGAAATATTCCCAACGGGGACACAGATGGGGGAAAAAAAAAGCTAATAGGAGTTAAAACCCTCCTTACCCTCCAAAATGGAAAACATTTTTTTTGCTTTAGTTCTGCATTAATATTTTTTTCTTTGGCCTCGCAGCAAGACACAAACCTGAAACAAGCATGCAGCCAGTGAAATCAGAACTTTTTCTCTTTATACCTGTCTCAGAGCAGTAAAGCCACAGAGCCAAGATTTAAAATTTTCATAAAAAGTCATAAACAGTAGCAGCCTGCCCATAATAAGCTCAAGTGATTGCTTTTTGATGGGACTGTATGTTGATCATCTTCTACAAGCCAGACGATGGAGCGCTTGCGCTATGATAGGATTCATTTGATCTCTATTGTAGACTGCACTTCGTTCTGGGTCCACTTCTTATTAGTGTATGGGAGCCGATACCAAGCCTTTGCACAAGTACCCGTACTAATGCGCCCATACCTGAAACTTACCTCTGTGGTGCCATCTGAGCCCATACAAAAATGGAAGTGCTCAAATCACACTGCAAAGAATCGCATGCGAATTGAACAGGAATGTGGTGCGATTTCTGGCCAAATCACAGGCGGTTTCCCCCACCACTCCTGTGAGATATTTTTTTTTACCAGCAAGTACTGATACTTTTGGTTTAAGTTCTTGCCGATAAGCGAGTACTGATACTTTTGCGGTGCACTTTGAGCCCATACAAAATAGAAGTGTTCAAATCGCACTGCAAATGCATGCGATTTGAACAGGAATGTGGTGCGATTTCTGGCCAAATCACAGGCGGTTTCCCCCACCACTCCTGTGTGAACCCAGGCCTGTCATAGTGACTTCAGCCTGGGTTCACACAGAAGCCATGCGGGGAAACCACATGCGATTCAGACAGAAATCGCACCACATTCCTGTTCAAATCGCATGCGATTCTTTGCAGTGCGATTTGAACACTTCCATTTTGTATGGGCTCAAAGTGCACCGCAAAAGTATCAGTACTCGCTTATCGGCAAGAACTTAAACGGAAAGTATCAGTACTTGCTGGTTAAAAAAAAAAAAAAAAAAAAAATGGTATTGATGCAACCCTACACTGTTGTGTGTTCAGAGATTGTATTCTGCATTCCTTGGTTGTAAAGAGTGCTTATTGGAGTTACTGTTGCCTTTCTATTATCTGGTCTTCCCATTCTCCTCTGATCATCAACAAGGCATTTTCCTCCACACAAATGCCATTTACTGGATATTTTCTCTTTTTCAGACCATTCTCTGTAAACCTCAGAGATGGTTGTTTGTGAAAATTCCAGTAGACCAGCAGTTTTTGAAATACTCAGACCAGCCCGTCTAGAACGAACAACCATGCCACGTCTAGATGCCTAACTGCAGTGAGTTACTGCCATGCGATTGGCTGATTAGCAATTTGTCTTACCAAGCAACTGAACAGGCGTACCTAATAAAGTGGCCAGTGAGCATATGTGGATGCACTCTTGAGCCAGGCTGTGTGTGTCCATAGACAGACACAGCGCCAGTAAACCACACCCCCACTCCTTTCTCACAGGAGTTTGAATGACAGCCGCACGAGCCAATGGCTCCTGCCCCCAGTGTCTCCTGACCAGAAGAGAGAGGAGCTGGAGCTGGAGCTGGGGGGGGGGGGGGGTACAAGTAGTGGGGTGATTTTTAACTTAATGCAGAGAATGCATCAAGTTAAAAAATAAAAGACATTTAGACTGAAGTATCTACACAGATCCCTAAAATCTCATAAGATTCAACATGTTAACGTCATTTTGATTGGAGTAATACCAGGTGATCCTGCCATGAAGGTCCACATTCAGGCACTTCCTGTTATAGGGTGACAATGATCTGTCCCCATCTCCCAATTGTGCTCTTGTGTGGTCACACAGGCTTCCAACACACATGACACAGGAATATTGTTGTCACCATCAGGAAAACAGCCCTGAGAAATGCCATGTGGCCATCGCTGGAGTGTATGTAGGCAGGAAGTGGCTGCAAATCAGAAGCACTGAGATGTGACAAAGGATAATAAAAGGCTGAAATAAATATATATATATATATATATATATATATATATATATATATATATATATATATATATATATATATATATATATATATATATATATATATATATATATATATATATATATATATATATCTCATTTTTTTAATAAAGGGGAAGCCAATGGTTTAGGTTTATATCTACTTTAACAAATAGAAAACACGGGTCATGTGTGCATCACAGAATACCATATCAGCAGCCACATTCCTCAGCACAGTACATATAAATGTGCGCTGCGCTATGGGGGCAGGAAATAGAACAAAAACCAAACAAAGGGAAAAC
This sequence comes from Lithobates sylvaticus, assembly GCA_028564925.1. Lineage (NCBI taxonomy): Eukaryota > Metazoa > Chordata > Amphibia > Anura > Ranidae > Lithobates > Lithobates sylvaticus. Next base: position 243,802,248 of record CM053031.1, on the reverse strand, counting down.
CCACCACTAGGAGTATTTATCCCACAACATAGAGAAAGGCAAAGCACAGCACTGAGTACACCCCCATGTCCCCCACTAACATCTACTGACAGGTGAAGGGACACTTTATATGGGGTGACTTCTGTATTCTGTGAACATTTTGCTGTCAGTACAGAATATATATTCCACAGACAGTACACAACCCAGGTAAGGTGTATACACCACATAAAGTACATACCTCACGGAGTATACACCCCCATATATACACCCTATATATACACCAGGGACAGAATACACCCCCGGGATAGTACACCCCCATATACACCCCAGGGATAGTACACCCCCCCCCATATACACCCCAGGGATAGTACACCCCCCCCCCCATATATACACCCCAGGGATAGTACACCCCCCCCCATATATACACCCCAGGGATAGTACACCCCCCCAATATACACCCCCCCCCCCCCCCCCTATATACACCCCAGGGATAGTAGACCCCCCCATATATACACCCCAGGGATAGTACATCCCCCCCCCCCCCCCCCCCCATATATACACCCCAGGGATAGTACATCCCCCCCCATATATACACCCCAGGGATAGTACATCCCCCCCATATATACACCCCAGGGATAGTACATCCCCCCCCCCCCCCCATATATACACCCCCAGGGATAGTACATCCCCCCCCCCCCCCCCCCCATATATACACCCCCAGGGATAGTACATCCCCCCCATATATACACCCCAGGGATAGTACATCCCCCCCATATACACCCCCCCCCCCATATACACCCCAGGGATAGTACACCCCCCCCCATATATACACCCCAGGGATAGTACACCCCCCCCCCATATATACACCCCAGGGATAGTACACACACCCCCATATACACCCCAGGGATAGTACACACACCCCCATATACACCCCAGGGATAGTATACACACCCCCATATACACCCCAGGGATAGTACACCCCCCATATACACCCCAGGGATAGTACACCCCCCATATACACCCCAGGGATAGTACACCCCCCCATATGCACCCCAGGGATAGTACACCCCCCCCCCATATGCACCCCAGGGATAGTACACCCCCCCCCCCCATATACACCCCCCCATGGATAGTACACCCCCCATATACAGTATACACCCCCATATACACCCTAGGGACAGTATACATCCCTACATACACCCCAGGGATAGTATACACCCCACAGAGAGTATACACCTATATATATATATATATATATATACCCCATATATATATATATATATATATATATATATATATATATATATAATATATATATATACATACACACACACTACACACACACACACACACACACACACACACACACACACCCCACACACACACACCACACACACACACCCCCCAATGGATAGTACACACCCCAGGGACAGTATACACCCCCGGGATAGTACACCCCACAGATAGTATACACCCCCATCTACACCCTAGGGACAGTATACAGCCCCCATATACACCCCAGGGATAGTACACCCCCCCCCCATATACACCCCCCCCCCCATATACACCCCAGGGATAGTACACCCCCCCCCCCCCCCCCCCCCCCCCCCCCCCCATATACAGTATACACCCCCATATACACCATAGGGACAGTATACATTCCCACATACACCACAGGGATAGTATACACCCCCATATACACCCTAGGAACAGTATACACCCCAGGGATAGTACACCCCCCCTCCATATACACCACAGGGATAGCATCCCCCCCCCCATATTCATATACATCCCCTAGGAATAGTATTCCCAGTATATTGTGCTTCCTGCACACCTGTCCAGGGTACACAGGCCATCCCCCTTCCCCCATACCTGGTACACAGCGTCCTCTCCCCCTCTATAGGCTGATCACCGCTCTGCCATTCCGTCTTCACTTATACCGCCCCCTCCTCTTTCCTCACTGACAACTACAGGCCACGCCCCTCACGTAACAAAGCGGCTGCCACTCATTCAAGAAAGCCCTCACCTACCCTATGTGGAATGCATACCTCTGAGCTGTCAATCAACCGCGTGGCCCCGCCTTTACACGGGTCCACACCTCCATTGTATTTCAAGCTGTCAGAGAGCGGATTGTCCCGCCTCCTCCGCGCCTCGAGACCAAGTCCGCTAGTTGGCGCATGCGCGCAGCCAGCTCTCTCTTGGTGTGTGCAGATATCGGTGGAGGGTGGAGAGAGAGGGGTACTCACCATAGTAATACTGTCTGTGTCCTATCAGGGAGATGCATCCTCTTTATTTGTCCTGATGACTCACAGAGGGCAAAATAAATCCAACCTTTTTGGTTGTCACCAGAGCAGGAATAGAGGGGACATTTGGGCAACACTAGTTCTGGTGACAACTTTCTCTTTTGGAGGTATTTTATCTAACTTCCTGTTTTGGCTATGTGACAGGAAGTGAAGCAAAATCTCCCAGATGGGGAAACAGATGACGAGAAAATATCTGGGTTATAAGCAGTGGCGTCGCTAGGGGGTGGCTTTTGGGGCTATAGCCCTGAGTCTCTGCAGGGGTCCCCAAGGGGAGGGGGGGTTCTCTAGGGACCCTTATGTAAGGGGGGGCTCTCTGGGGACCCTGATGTAAGGGAGGGCTCTCTGGGGACCCTGATGTAAGGGGAGGCTCTCTGGGGACCCTGATGTAAGGGAGGGCTCTCTGGGGACCCTGATGTAAGGGGAGGCTCTCTGGGGACCCCCCGATGTAAGGGGGGAGGCTCTCTGGGGGACCCTGATGTAAGAAAGGGCTCTCTGGGGACCCTGATGTAAGGAGGGGCTCTCTGGGGACCCTGATGTAAGGGGGGGCTCTCTGGGGACCCTGATGTAAGGGTGGCTCTCTGGGGACCCTAATGTAAGTGGGGGGCTCTCTGGGGACCCTGATATAAGTGGGGGGCTCTCTGGGGACCCTGATGTAAGGGGGGGCTCTCTGGGGACCCTGATGTAAGGGGGGCTCTCTGGGGACCCTGATGTAAGGGGGGGGGGCTCTCTGGGGACGTGGGGGGGATATATACACACACACATATCTTACTGTATATACATGTGTATGCCTGCCCAAGCGTATGACTTTCTTTACCACGCAGCTATGGGCTCAAGCCTGAGATCTTTTATAGACCTAGCAACAACCCTGGTTATAACCCTCCTTTTTTTTTTGTATTCCTGCGTCCACCTTATATTGTTCTCAGTCTCCTCCAAATCTCCCAATTCCTGTTTTTTTTCTGCTGGGATGTGACTTCCTGTTAGAGGGTGGCTACGTTCCTTCTCCACACTCTCACTGTATGCTCAGGCGTGTTCGCATGGTCAACGTGCAGAGCCCACCAGGAAGTCGGCGCAGCGCTGCGCTAATCACAGACAGTGAGACATTGTCATGCATCGGGGCAATGTCTCACTGCCTGTGATTAGCGCAGCGCTGCGCCGACTTCCTGGCGGGCTCTGCACGTGGACCATGCGAACACGCCTGAGCTCATCCCTAGTAGGAGCGTAGCCATCCTCTGTGCCCACTCCCGAGGTGGATTATGGGCTATGGGTTTTCAGGGTCACTTTAACCACTTGTCAACCGTGTCACCCAGATATACTGCGGCACAATTCCAGGCAACAACTGCACTGTATAAGATATGTTATACTTTGCAGAGTTCTGTCTGCTCTGCTGTATACTCCATGCTGTACATTACACTGATCATTAATATAAGGGGGGTCCTTCTACCACTCGCCACCAATATAAGGGGTCCTCCCATTGCCCATTAATATGAGGAGTCCTTGTCCCACTCTTCATTATTATAAAGGGAACTGATATGAAGGGGTGCTACCATTGATAACTTATATAAGTTATCCTCTGATCACTAAACTAAAGTGGGCCCTTCTTCCACTGATCACTATAATAAGGGGGGTCCTTCTGTCACTGACCACATATAAGGGGGTCCTTCTATCACTGATCACTAAACTAAAGTGGGCCCTTCTTCCACTGATCACTATAATAAGGGGGTCCTTCTATCACTGACCACATATAAGGGGGCCCTTCTATCACTAAAATAAGGGGGTCCTATCACTGATCACTAATACAACGGGGTCCTACCACTGGTGACTAATACAGTGGAACCTTGGATTACGAGCATAATCCGTTCCAGGAGAATGCTTGTAATCCAAAGCACTCGCATATCAAAGCGAGTTTCCCCATAGAAGTCAATGGAAACTAAGAGAATTCGTTCCGCATTGACTTCTATTGCATGCAATACCGCATGTGGCCAGAGGTGGGGGGGGGGCGCCGGAGAGCCTCAAAAATATTTGGGGACAGCTTGCCTGAACTCGGAAAGGCACGGAAACACTTGGGAACAGAGTATTTCTGAGTGATTCAGAGTATTTCCAAACTGTTCCGAGTGTCACCGGCACCCCTGCACCTCTTGCCAAATGTGGTACTGCACACCCCATTAGCTTGAATTCTGCTCGTTTTGCGAGACAACAGTCGCAAACCGAGTCAGATTTAAAAAAAAAAAAAAGTTGCTCGTCTTTCAAAACGCTCGTTAACTGAGGTTCCACTGTATAATGAGGTTCTTCTCCCACTGGTCACTAATATAAGGGGGTCCTCCTATCACTGATCACTAACACAACAGGGTCCTACCACTGGTCACTAATATAATGGGGTTCTTCTCTCACTGATCACTGATGTAGCACCCTGAAGTTTAGGCAGGGAGCTCCTCACAAATTTACTTGCCAGGAGTAGTTATCCTGGTTGATTGTTAGAGATCTATTGATTTCTCCCCAAGTTTGGCCTTGTTGCACTTTTCTCTTCTACCACTAGGTGGACAGATAATTGAGGGTACTAGATACAAGAAGGGCAACACAAGGTCAAATTATGGGTATGTGGGGTATCTCAGCCAATGGGCAGGGGTTTTCTTGGATCCATTGGCCTGCTGGGAGAGCCTATATATTTGGGTGGAGTCAGATGATGTATGTTCTGTGCCACCTGATCGGCTATCTGGGTGGACATGTGTCGTATTGCCTGGGCTGCTAGGCCGGAGATTGGGGCTATCCCGGGCACATCTGGCTGCTAGGCTGTCTGAGGGCCTATCCAGTAGCAAAAGAGCAGCGCAGGTTTGGGATTGCAGTTTACAGTTCAACCAAAAGTGACAATAATGCCAGCCGGAGAACCTGTCGTGGTCGGAGGTGGAGTGGAAGCTGTCACCACTAAGTGACCATCCACCTTATTACCAGGGACCACAGTGAGTAAGTGAAGAAAGTACCAGAGCAGTATTCTCACCGAACGGGCACGGTGGAGAATCAGGGAAACATCAGTGGGAATCAAGCCAGGGACCCAGCCAGTGGAGGTAACACTTGCAGAGCAGCCTTGGGTGTCAAGCCAAGGATCAACACTGTGTGTCTCTGCCATTCCGGCCAGAGAGAGCGACGAGTCAACATCGGAAGAAGATGACGACGCAGAAGGTGGCCGCGGCAGCGACAGCGGCAAGAAGAAGAGAAGAGCGGGGCAAGACCCCTGAAGGCGGAACGAGACCCCCAGACGACGACGGCGGCGACGAAGAAGAAAGCCGGGCTCCTCCGCTCGAAAAAAAGCTAGGTAAAAGAGCAGAAGATACCGGAAGAGTCCGGCGAGAAGACCCCCCAAGACGGAAGAAGACCCCCGGAGCAGTGCAATAAAATATTTAAAAAAAATTGTGTCGTTTTTTTATTTACACTTTTTTCCTTAGGTGAATGGGTAGGGGTACAGGGCCCCCCGCCCGCAGACCCCGACAACCAACGGCCAGGGTTGTCGGGAAGAGGCACTTGTCCTCGTCAACATGGGGACAAGGTGCTTTGGGATGGGGGGCCACAGGGCCCCCTTTTCCCAAGGACACCCCCCCATGTTGAGGGCACGCGGCCTGGTACGGCCGTTTTTGTGGCGTAGGGATTCCCCTTTAAATCCATGGCAGGTGACGGGGCTAGCGTGGCGGCATTCACTGCCTTCGCTAGTCCTGTCTACCTAGAGTCACGTTCTAAATGAACGGACTTTCCTCCATGTGCAAGGCAAGTCCGTTCATTTCAAAAGTCCCGCGGACTTTCGCCAAAACTCCGGTGGATTGTCCGCCGGGAAGGTCCATGCGTGTGTGGGAAAGTCCACATGCAAGGAAAGTCCGGCGGGCCTCCGCTGGAAAGTCCGGCGGTTTGTCCGCTGGACTAGGTCCGGTGGACAGTCCCGCCGGAAAGTCCGAGCGGGTGTACGCCGCATAACGATTATTTTCTATATTTTATAATTTTTTTATTGTTTCGAATAATCGAATAATCGGTTAATAACCTTAAAAAAAAGTGTGGTGTATAATTTAGTTGATATGTAAAGTTTAAAAAAAAGGCAATTTATTCTTAAATTTCTATATGCAGTGGTAAATATAAATAACCAACTATATGGTTAGGGAGCAAAATATTTAAACCACTCTGAGAATAACAGACAGAAGAGATATACTTTTTTTGGCCAATTAGTTGTTGGGCAGATTAAAAAAACACAAATTGCTGCAAAAACGCATTACATGCTTTTCTGCAGCTTCTCCATTGAAGTATATTGAACCAAAAAAAGCACAGTTTTGCGTTTAAAAATACAAATAAAAAGTCCCTGACCCTTTCCAAACAGCAGTGGCTGAAAAAAAGCATAGATGTGAACCTGTCCCATAGGAAACCATGTAAATGAACTGTAGTGCATTTCTGCAAAAAGCGCCAAAAAACACAGGTGTGAACCAGGCCTGAGACGTTTAGTAACATAATGGGGGTTGAAAAAAAAACGAAAATTAGCCCTTTATAGTACAAAAAAAAAGCAGATAATCACTAGTGTAAGGGGTTCATTTTTTTTTACTGTAGAACTGTGCAAGTAATATTTACAGTAGCGATTATTTGCTCTTTTTGTACTATAAAGGGCTCATTTTAGTTTTTTTTAACCCCATTATGTTACTGGCCGATTAATCGATCATGAAAATAGTAATCGAATAATTTCATAATCAATTAGTTGACGATTAATCGATTCGTTGTTTCAGCCCTAGTCCTTCTATCACTGATCACTAATACAATGGGGTTCTACCACTGGTCACTAATATAATGGGGTTCTTCCACCACTGATCATTAATATAAGAGGGTCCTTCTCCCACTAATCACTTAAGTAAGAGGATCCTTCTCCCACTGATCACTATAATAAGGGGGTCCTTCTATTACTGATCACTAATACCACAGGGTCTTAGCACTGTTCACTAATATAATGGGGTTCTTCTCCCACTGATCACTAATATAAGGGGGTCCTTCTATCACTGATCACTAATATATAAGGGGTTCCTTCTATCACTGATCACTAGGGATGAGCCGAACAACCCTGTTTGGTTTGCGGCTGAACTTTAGAACGTCACAAAAGTTCAGAACCGAATAACAAACCTCATGGGATCTAAACTGCAAAAATCTAAAGTGACTAAGTTGAAGGCTTGTATGCAAGTAATTGGGAATGCAATGGTTATGGGGGTCAGGGTACTGCCCTGAGGGATATGTATCAATGAAAATAAAGTTTGTCAAAAACATAATTTTTAAATGAGCAGTGATTTATTGATGTTTAATGTGAAACCATCAAAATAAGAAATCACAATAAAAATTAAAAATGTCTTTAAATATAGTGCCCTTAGTCTGCCTGTAACGTGGCACACCTGTATCGTGTATAGACTCTGCTGCTGCAAAAATTGCATTTATAAAGCCACAAAAATAAATTTTTCTGTATAATGAGGCCACAATGTAGTGCACGGGGAACAAGATTAGAGATTTTTTGTATAAATTCTGGTCTCTCTTTCGCAGACTTTGGATAGAAGTAACAGGTGTGGAAAAATTGGGCTTTGGGTGTTGGTGGTGCCCTCTCTTCGTAACCCTATAGAGGTACTCTTGATGAATTTGCCGCGAACACCCCAAATTGTTCGCTGAACAGGCGAACAGGCAATGTTCGAGTCGAACATGAGTTCGACTCGAACTCGAAGCTCATCCCTAGTGGACACCTAGCGGAGCCTCCCGCGGCGACTGGGGAGAGCCCATACAGGGGCAACAGGTCAGTCTAAGCGTAAAGAGTTGATAACAACATTATATTAACTATATTAGACTGTATTAAAGGACTGAGATAAACACAAGGTGCCACCAGATTTATAGGTAACCAATGTTGGGGACCATATCGTCACCAAAGGGTGAAAAAAATTATGGAAAGGTGATGAAATACCTCAAAACCATCTGTGAAAATGAGGATATAGTAAAGTGCCAAGTGCTACGTCCACCTAAGGCCCCTTTCACACGGAAGGCCCGTTCAGATCCGCCTGTCAGTTTTGACGGCGGATCTGAACGGGCGCTCCATGTTACTCTATGGAGCGTCGGATGTCAGCGGAGACATGTCCGCTGACATCCGATCCGGTCCGATCCGCCAAATCCAGACGTATGGACCACACGTCCAGATCCGTCGGATCGGGTGAGATCGGGTGAGATCGGGTGAAAACGGACACACTGTCCGTTTTCATCCGATCTCTCCATAGAGATCAGCGGCGCTCGCAAGCCCCTCCCCGCTCAGTGAGCGGAGAGAGGCTTGTCATCCGCCGGCTCAGCGGAGATCAACGGACAGATCCCCCGCTGAGCCGGCGGACAGAGGCGGGCTCCGTGCAAGCGGAGTCCGCCTCGTCTGAAAGGGGCCTAAGTGAAATACAGGGTAAAATAAAAGTGGGGTGAAACCCATGGGACGTGCCCAAGCTGCCGCGTGAGCAGTGTTGGTCATCTTACTTTAAAAAAAAGTAATTAGTTAAGTTACAAATTACTTCTCCCAAAAAGTAATTGCGTTAGTAACTCAGTTACTACATTGGAAAAGTAATTAGTTACTCAGCAAAGTAACTTACTTTTTAAAAAATATTCTATACGTGTAACTAAGGGGCGGGTCTAGTATTACTGTAACCAAGGGGCGCATTTATTATTATTGTTATATATCGTGTAACCAAGGGTCTCCTCTATTATTACTCTAACCAAGGGGCAGATCTGTTATAGCGTGTAAGCAAGGGGCTGGTCTATTATTATTATATCGTGTAAGGGGCGGATGGCTACAGAAGAGGACGAATGTTAAATTAATGGGCAGAGCTCGATATATAACAATAATAATAAATGCGCCCCTTGGTTACAGTAATACTAGACCTGCCCCTTACTTACACAATAGACACCCCTTGCAGAGTAGCACGAGCATCGGGAGCGTGCGGCATCGCCTCGTACAATTACATGTTAACTGCGCCTGCGCAGTGTAGAGTTCACTCAGAGCTGTTTAGGTTCGGCAATTTTCGGAAGCTCTGTAGTCCTTCGTACTGCGCAAGCCCTGCGCCTACGCAGTACAGGGGGGTCCTTATCCGGCGGGGGAACTTTTTCGGCAGTACACCGGAATTACACTACTGCCATCTAGTGGCGGTAGATGTAATTGGGGTAACTAAGCCAAAGTAATGGGAACTGAGTTACCATGAGGGGAAAAGTAATCAGTTAGATTACTCGTTACCCTCTAAAGTAACTGCGTTAGGTAACTCAGTTTATTTTAACTCAGTTACTTACATCACTGCGCGTGAGCCAGGTGATTCAAGCCCGCAAAAAGAAATGCGGGCAGAAAAAAATCCCAATATATGGGGATAACATTAATAAATGAAAGTGAGGACGGGGGAGGGTGAACGTGAACAAGGTGTGGATAAGTTAGCGAATGTGGTACAGACAGGGGGGAGGGGGGGGGGGGGGGGGGGGAGAAAAAGGGGAAAGAAAAGAAACATGGATTGTGAAGTGGGAAAAGAACAAAGTAGGGGGAGAAACAGAAAAGGTGGGAAGATGGGAAGTGGCCAGGTTTGGATACAGTGAAACATTAGGTGACATAAGAAGTTAAAGGAAGAAAAATGGTGAAGAGACAAGGGAAAAGGGGGGGGGGGGTGGGGAACTCTGGAGAAAGAAAAGAGGGAAAAAAGAGAAAAAGAAAAGGGAGGAAAAGGGGAAAAGAAAGGGTACAGTGTCAATATCCAGACATGTTTTAAATTTTCTTTTGCAGATTTAAACTGTGTATTTCCTGAAGAAGCTATATCTTTGTAGCGAAACTAGGTGTTTTTTTTTTTTTAACTTTATGTCTTTATTTCAAAATTTTTTTTTTTACAAATACACTTTATACACAATCTCAAACATCTTTCTTACAAAGATCATGCTAAGCAAAAAGAAATCATTAAGTGTGTTTGGGTGGGATCTAACTCATTCACACCACCTTGCTTTCACCCCCCACCTCTCGCATCCATCCTCTCACTCTCTGCTAGTATCGATTCATCCACTTGGTTCTTTTCAAACTACTTTGGTTTGGTTGGCACTATCTAAGGCATTCTCATGTTCCTTTCTCAATCCATGGATTCCATAATAAATGAAATTTAGCAAGGCTCTCTCGTTTTATGTATGTAGTTCTCTCCTTCATGATCACTCTATCCATATTTTGCTCCCACTCGTCAACTGACGGAGGGGTGGAGGACTGCCATCTCCGAGCAATTAGCAGCCTGGCCTGAAAAAAACAGCGCAAAACCGCGATCTGAACCTCCCCAGGCTTGCCCCCTCCCTCTCCTCCCCCCAAAACACATTGGATGGGGTCTAACTCGAGGTGGGTATTGAATATCTGGGAGATCCTGTCTACCACCTCTTTCCAATATCCATATAGTTTTGGACATCTCCAGAACATGTGGACAAGATCTCCCCCCAGTCTCCCACATCTAGGGCATTTATCGTCTTGCCTACGACCAAACCTAAAGAGCTTGTTTGGAGTATAGTAAGCGCGGTATAATAGAAACAGATGTGACATCTTCTGAGGAGGGGAGAGTGAGACCATTGGGGCAAGTTCCAGTATCCTTTCCCATTGGGGGGCTGAGATGGTTCCCACATCTCTCTCCCACTTTGCTTTATGTGGACATAGTTGTGTACCATCCCTGTTCCCCTTATATAGATGTAAATATAGATTGGATATCATCCCCTTACGGGATCCTGTCCCTGCTACACTCTGTAATACCTGCATATTAGTCCACTCTGGTGGATCACCTTTAAACTGTACAGCCAGGGCATGTCTCACCTGTAGGTATCTAAAGAAAGACTTCCGGGGGAGAGAAAAATGTTCTCTGAGGTCCTGGAAACTTCTGATCGTGCCCTCATGGTAGATCTGAGCGATATATTTTAGACCCCTTCTCTCCCACTCTCTGACCGTCCCCATCTTTTGAATTTCGCACAGATTAATATTCTCCCATAACGGGGAAAAAACTGTAAACCCTCCATATCCCATCATTTTTTTTGCAGTACCCCAAACTTTAGCCATCAAGACCTGGGTAGGGAGCCCCTTCTGGAAGGCCCCTGCCTCCAGAATCTCCATCAGGGACTTATGTGGGGATTTGTAGAGAAGGATCTTCCACTCTGGCCCCTCTTTCTCAATCTCGCATCCCCCGATGTGTTGCAGCTGAGCCGCTAAAAAATATCTAAAAGGATGCGGCAGGGCAACTCCTCCTGACCCAATTGGAAGTTGTAATGTTTTAAGACTAATCCGGGAGGTCCCCCCTTTCCAAACTAATTCTCTAAATATGGTGTCCACCCTGTTAAACCACTTTTTATAAATCCATATTGGAGAATTGTGAAGAATATATAAAAGTTGTGGCATAAGCACCATCTTTATTAAATTACACCGACCTGCTGCAGACAGGGGGAGTTTTTTCCAAATTTGGGTTTTCCCTTTAAATTTGCTCAAAAGTGGGACCAGATTTTCTATAACAAATTGTTTAGGGTCTCTTGAGATGTTAATGCCCAGATATTTGATTTGCTGAACGATTTGGAGTTGGATTGCCTCGTGTGGAAGGGGGAGGACTATAGGGCCTATGGGAAGTAGATGTGATTTGTCCCAGTTGATTCTCAGTCCTGATAGGAAGCCAAAGTCTTTGATTTTACCCATGGTCTCGCGTAGTGACTCCTGAGTGTCGTTAAGCAGTAAAAGAAGATCATCTGCATAGAGAATCACTTTTTCCTCTGAGTCTCCTCGTTTAAACCCTTTTATCTCTGGGGATGATCTCAGGGAGAGAGCCAAAGGTTCGATTGCGAGGGCGAAGAGGAGGGGCGACAAAGGGCACCCCTGCCTCGTCCCCCTCAGCAATCGAAACCTGGTAGAGTGTTCATTATTTACTTTCACTCTTGCCCCCGGAGAGCCGTATAGGAGCATTACCCATTTAACAAAATTCGGGCCCACCCGAAATTCCGATAAGGTTCTCCAGAGATACTTCCATTCAAGGGAATCAAAAGCCTTGGCGGCATCCAAGGAAAGGACAGCCCTGTTGCCTCCATCTTCCACGGGCAGTTGGAGGTTTAAAAAAAGACGTCTAATATTTAAACTAGAAGACCTGCCAGGAATAAATCCTGATTGGTCTTGATGCACCAATTTGTGAATAATTTTATTTAACCTGGCTGCCAGGACCTTTGCTAGCACCTTAATATCTGAGTTCAGAAGCGCAATAGGTCTATATGAAGCGGGGGAGAGTGGGTTCTTACTCTCCTTAGGGATCACAATTATGGTCGACTCCATCATTGATTTGGGTAGCTCGCCCTTCAGTGCCGAGGCATTAAAAACCTCTAACAATTGGGGGAGGAGGACCTCCCCATATTTACGGTAAATTTCAATGGGAAGGCCATCCGGTCCTGGGGACTTCTGGCCTGCCATTTCCCGGACGGTCCGCTGTATCTCCTCTAGGGTGACAGGGCCATCTAACATGGCCCTGTCCTCCTCGGAGAGACAGGGGACCGTCAGCCCCTCAAAGAATGAATCCATTTCCTCTTTCATATCCACCTGTTCACAGTGGTATAACCTCTCGTAGTACTCCCGAAAAGTATCCACAATCTCAGGTGTGTATGTAGATGTCCTACCCGCCCCTGTGTCAATCAATGGAACCATCGATGAGGGAGAATTGGTTCTAATTAAATGAGCAAGCATCCTACTAATTCCTTCTCCCTCCCCAAAGGCGACTTGTTTTTGAAAGATGTATTTTTGTTCTGCTTTACCCAACAAGACTACACGATAGACCCCTTGTGCCTCTGTCCACATTCTAAAATTTGCAGGTGTTGGGTTACTTATGTATGCTGCTTCTGCAGATGTTAGGTTGTTCCCTGCTATTTCCTCCCCTTCTCTTGACAGTTTTTTTATTTTTGATATCTGCTGGATCAACAAACCCCGAAGGATAGCCTTGACTGTGTCCCAGACTACCCCCTGGGGGGCTGAACCTTTATTCCACTCAATACATTCCCTCAAAGCGTCCAGGACCTCTTGGGGGTGTCCCATTAGCTCCAACCAGGAGGGATTAATTCTCCACTCACGATAGGTACTTCTCATCCCCACCTCCATTGAAGCTGTCACAGGAGAGTGATCCGAAAGACCTCTTGGCCTATACCTAATATCATCTACCATGGCCATCATTTCATCGTTGCCAAGCAACATGTCAATTCTCGACAATGTGGAGTGTGTGCTGGAGAAGCAGGAGTAACCCCTAATCCCAGGGTTTCTCAGGCGCCAAATATCCTTCAGGCCCATTTCCCCCAAGAGACGACGGAGACGGCTATCCACTAGCCCACTCCGTTGAGTCCCCTGGGGGAATCTGTCTATTGTTGGGTCCAGGACCATATTAAAGTCGCCCATAACCAATACCGGAAGACCCGGCCTCTCCAGCACAAAGTCCACAAGGCCGAGAAGGACCTCAAAGTTAAAAGGAGGGGGAACATACACATTAGCAAGTAGCACCACTCTATTCTCTATCTTACAATGTAGGAAAATGTACCGTCCCTGGTCATCGATCTTACTTTGGATACAGTTAAAAGTGATCCCTGAGCCGATCAAAATACTAACACCTCTAGAAAAGGATGAATGAACCGAGTGAAATTGAGAGGCGAATTCCCCCCATCCCAACCTAGATAAAGAGGCATTGTTAAAATGGGTCTCCTGGAGACACACAATGGAGTTCCCATAGGACCTAACCATGGATCGTACTGCAGCTTTCTTCCCTGGATCTCTCAATCCCCTTACATTCCAGGAGCAAAAAGTGAGCTTTTTTTTACCCTCTTGTGTAGTACTAATCATATGTGATTGTAGTAATAAGTGATTGCATTAACAACGTTAAACTTTAATCTCGTGCTTATTATAGTGAACCATAAAATTCTAATTTTTGATACTTGTGGAACCTTACTATCCCAACTTAAACTGTGAACGTGAATTTTTGCCTGCAAAACAATTTTCCATGCATGCTTGTACCTTGTGAACATATTGTACCTCACCCATTCACCCACACATTCACCACTGTCATACCCAGCCCTCTGTTTGCATCTCTCATACTTCACCTTACTGTCGTAACCAACACTCTGTTTACACACCTCATTCATTACCTCCCTAGGTTTGGCCGGGGGCCTACTATTGTGACCTATCCATACACATCTATTTTGGAACAAACTTAATGTCAAAAACTTTACATCTTCCCCATCCCTATCCCACCCCTCCCCCCAAGTACAAAAACTACTCACCCTCTTTTAACCTCTTCCCCCCGTGCATTCCCCCCTCGTTCCTCCACCCCTCACGAGAAGTGACACAGCAACTCAAAAAATATAAAACACAAACGAAAAAAAATAACGAAAAATAATTAAAATTAGAGGTCACTATGCTTCACTATAAGTCGCCTCTCGCTCCCCTTCCCTCGCTCCGCTAAGTGTATAATAACAGCTATATCCAGCCCCCCACAAAAATAAAGAACTGCAAGAAAAGAAAAAAAAAGCGGGGGGGGGGTGCCAAAAAAAAAAAAGAAAAAAAAAAACAGAGGAAAAAAAAAAAAAAAAAAAAAATCAAGTCAACAAATTAAGATGAACTTGGTCGACTAGGGACGTTCCTTAAATTTAATAAGCCAGTCTTCAGCCCCTTTAGGGGAATCAAAAAGTAGAGTCCCTCCAGGCGCCATTATTCTAAGTTTTGCTGGATATAATAGAGCATAGGTTAGATTGGCTTGGCGCAGGTTTCGTTTTATTTCTCCAAATTTCGCACGCCTTCTTTGGAGGTCTGGAGAATAGTCAGGATAAATTGACACCCTCATGCCGTTGTAAAAAATATTTCCTAATTCCCTTGCCTTCCGTATAATTATTGCTTTGTCCTTAAAGAATAGGAATTTTGCCAATATGGGCCTAGGAGGGGCCCCGGGTTGGATGGGTCTGGAGGGAACCCTATGGGCTCTTTCCACCGCCAAAAATGAAGAAAATGATTCCTGCCCAAAAGTTTCGACCAGCCATTTTTCCAGGAAAGCGGCAGGATCAGGGCCCTCAGAGTGTTCCGGAAGGCCAATTATGCGGATATTTTTCCTTCTCATCCTGTTCTCCATTTCGTCCATTTTATTAAGCTGTATATTGAGGAGATTTTTAATATCGCTCACTTCATGTTTTAAAGGGGTCAAGTCATCTTCCACTAGGCTCATCCTATTCTCAAGAGTTGTAGTCCTTTCTTGTACCATTTGTATCTCAGTCCTTACATTAGCAAGTTCCGCCTGTATTGTCTTCAGTTGGTCATGCATGTCGGTCAGAGAGGCCCTGCAAGAATTAACCGCCTCCAATATCTCTTTTAGAGATGGCTCCCCCCCAGGTGTACTGTCTACCCCCCTTTCTGGAGGTAGGCCCTCCACTACTTGGGTCCGGGGATCTATTTCGCCCCCCTCCACTGTTGTTCTCTGGGGAGTCTGTAAAGATGTTTGACTCAGTCCCTGGCTTTTCCTTCCTCCTGTGGCCCCTGTCGCTCCTCCTGACCGATTAGGCTGGGGCTGCTGATTTTGATTTTGTGTGAGGGTTTTCTGGGGGGACAGAGCTGGTCCTTGGTTTGGGGTGTGCGCAAATTTCTCCAGTTTCGCTGCTGCTACTTGGCTAGCCGCCTGGCTGGCTTTTGTAGTGCGCTGTGAAGGCATGTTTACTTAATGGTTTTTAGGTATTCTTTCTCTTCTATTTCCCCCCCTCCCTTTCCCCGTGAAGTGTTGTGGAAGCTTCCCCTGGCTCGGTAGATGGTACTGTGGTCTCTATCAAAATTTAACACAGTGCACTGCACTGCTCCGGGTGATTTATTTAGAGAAGTCTGGTAGAGAAGCTATTGTGTTAGGAGAGTGCAGCTCTCACTACTGCATACTCCCCTATATGTCCAAAGAGATATAACGTGCCTCCTCAAGGATAACAGTGTGGTGCAGTATCATAAATCAAACCATTCACATACCCTTTATCCTGCAATGTGATGCACCCAGTCTTATTGAGCTCAGCTCAGTGTAGTAAGGGCAGAGTAGCTTATACAGTTAGGCAGGCTGGTCAATACCTTCAGTGAGAGAGATAGAGCTACATATATTACGTAACTCACCCTCCTCCGGCAGCTCCGTGAGCTGGGATCCAGGCGCCGCTGTGCAGCTCAGTGTTAGCGTGTCACGTTGCTAGACTCTCCACTCTCTGTGATCTTGCCGTGTCCTGCACTGCTGCATCAGATATTCAAGCGCCGCTGTTGTTTTCAGGAGGCTTACGGTTGTTCCCAGGGTTCAGGCTGTGCGCCCAGTAACAGGGTAGTTAGTGGTCATTCAATGCCCAGCGTCCATCAGACTTCTCCCTTTGCGCGCGTCGGTAGATCTCCCTTCCCAGGGGAGAGACAGCAGGAGTCTCTCACACCCCTCACCGCCTCCTCCTGACTAGGTCAGACTCCAAGAACGTGGTGTTTGCGCCCACGGAGGTACGGATGCCGGGCGGAATCAGTCCATCAATCACGCTGGGGCTCACAACCACCACTATGGAGGAGAACGGTGGCGCTGATTGTACCAATCTCCCAGACGCCGGCTCACTTCCCGGTCCCACACAGCTCTGTATCTGTGTCCAGTACGGACACTCAGCTACCCCCGCCGTTTAAGCAGCATAAGCGGGCTTCGGGCTTCAATTGCGGGTTTGGAGCGGTGAAGGAGCGTTGTATTCACTGCTCCTACCCATTGAAATCAATGGGACGCCGCGGTAATACCGCGGCAATACTGCCGGCAAAGCGCCGCTGCAGCGCCACTTTGCGGGGGCGGTTTAACCCTTTTTTTGGCCGCTAGCAGGGGTTAAAACCACCCCGCTAGCGGCCGAATACCACGGCTAAAACGACGGTAAAGCAGAGCTAAATATAGCCCCCACCGCCCCAGTGTGAAATCAGCCTAAGGGATGGTTGTTCCTGAAATGGGATATCCCATTGGTGCTGGACGTTTTTGCATCAGATGCCTTCAATCAAGGTGGCCCCCTGTGGTACGTCTCGCTGATAACTGCTTTCCTGGGGGCAATTGCATCAGCCAGAAGAGAGTTAGTATTAACGGCCTTGGGGTTTAAAGAACCCTTTCTCACGTTCATCCCAAACAGGGTGGTACTCATGCTGATGCTCGAGATCATGCCTCAGTGACCTTTAGAGTTCATATCACACAAGAGGTTGTCCTTCCTATGTTCTTTTGGGGAGTACCCAAGTAGTTAGCCCATCGAATGTGGGCCAAGCTTTAAAATGTTACACCAAAGGGACTTCTGGCATCAGGAATTCTGATCACCTGTTTGTCATTCCAGATTATTGCCTCTTGGTTGGTGAAGCTCATGTCTTTGGCCTACAAGCTTGATGGTGATCATGGCTCTCTCCACTAAAAGGGTCTTAACCTTGTGAGTGTCAGCAGGCCGAGTGTTCCCAGAGACAATCTGCAAGACAGCTACGTGGGCATCAATATATACATTCATGGCTCACTACTGTATAGAAGCAGCCTTAACAACATTTGGCGGAGGCATCCTGGCCTCTGTTTTTAGCCAGAATTAAGGAGTGTGTATCATTATCCCTCCCCTGTGTGGCTAGTTAGCTCCCAGCTGTGCTGACATGGAGTATCAGGAAAACTGAAAAAAGAAAGACACATACTTACCTTCATTTTCCTTTCCTGATGAGCTCCATGGCAGCACAGATCCCACCCAGCTAGGTAGGACTATTTACAGAATGCTGAGGCTGCATATGGGCTCAAATTTATGAGTTAAGGTCCTGGAAGCATCGGGGGGCCTATACCCAGCTGTGCTGCCATTGAGCGCATCAGAAAGGAAAATGACAGTAAGTATTTGTCATTCAATTTTCCGTTTTATTGGGATTTTATGTGATAGACCAACACGAAGTTTGTGAAGTCAAAGGAAAATGATAAATGGTTTTAAATTTTTTTTACAAATAAATATCTGAAAAGTGTGGCATGCATTTGTATTCAGTCCCCTTTACTCTGATACCCGTAACTAAAATCTAGTGTAACCTTTAGAAGTCGCCTAATTAGTAAATTGTCCACCTGTGTGTAAATTAGTTACAATTATGTGCCACTTTGTGTTGGTCTATCACATAAAATCCCAATAAAATCCATTTAAGTTTTTGGTTGTAACATGACAAAATGTGGAAAATGTCACGGGGTATGAATACTTTTTTAAGGCACTGTATAAAAACACACATTTCGTGTATACATAAAATTATGTCATACAGCATCCAGATAAAGTGTTCAGATCCAAGTCCAGACTATTGTCTGCTTCAACCTGTTTGATGGGTTTCACTGCATGCTACTGCTTCATCTGGAATGAGTAGTTGATATTGCATACATGTAACACTGTGCATTGTTACTGAGAATGCAGATTTGTATTTATCCACAAGATGGCAGCATCCAGCACTGTTACTTGCCACAGCCTTAAAGTGATTGTAAGGGTTTTTCTTTTGTTTGTTTTTTTAAATAACAAACATATCATACTTATCTCCACTGTGCAGCTCGTTTTGCACAGAGTGGCTCCGAACCTTGTCTTCTGGGTTCCCCGGCTGCTCTCGCGGCTCCTCCCCACATCAGATAACCCCCTAGGAGAAGCGCTCTCCCGGGGGGGTTACCTTGCGGGCACACTCCCGATTCCATCATTCCGCGGCCATAGCCGCCTGAATGTATGACTCGGCCCGGCCCTCCCGGCGCCCGGGTCATTGGATTTGATTGACAGAAGCGGGAGTCAATGACTGCGCTGCTATCAATCTATCCAATCAAGAGCCGAGAACCCCATGCAATTTTTTTGAAAAAAATACACTATAATGAATTTTTTTTTCTACACAAATACTATATAATACCCATTTTTTTTGTTAAACTATAAAAGATGATGATATGATGGGTAAATAGAGACCCATGGCATGCTTTAAAATTGAGTGCACCCATAGAACGGTGTCAAACTACGGTACCTCTATTAGCAACGCTTTAAAAGCCTTTACATGGTAACAGTTTAGAGTTACACAGGAAGTCTGGAGCTAGAATTATTGCTCCCACTGTGACGTTCGCAGCGACACCTGACAAGTGTGGTGCAATCACTGTTTTAAATCTTTTTACATTATATTTTTATTATTTATTTTATTCAGAACTTTTTTTACACTGTCTTTAACTTTTTTGTTGATCAACTTTATTGCTTTGACAAGGGATGAACAATTGACCAACCGATCCTTCCTTCAATCGACCGAATGATCCTTCCTGCGATCGACAACTGATCCTTCTGCAATCAACATTCCTTCCCTCGACCAATCCTTCCATCGATCGATCTTTCCTTACTTTGATCCTTCCTGCAATCGATCCTTTCTATGATGGATCCTCCGTGCGATGGATTGACTTATCCTTCCTGCAATCAATTGACCAATCCTTCCTTACTTTGATCCTTTCTGCAATTGACCAGACCATCCTGCGATTGTTGGACCAATGTTTCCTGCGATTGATGGACCAATCCTTCCCGCGACTGACTGACTGATCCTTCCTGCGATCGACCGATCCTTTTTTCGATTGACCAATGCTTTCTGTGATCGACCAATACTTTGATCCTTTTTTCAATCGACCAATGCTTCCTGCGATCGATCGATCCTGCCTGAGATTGATCGACCAATCCTTCCTGTGATCGACCTATGCTTTCTGCGATTGATCAACCCATCCTTCCTTACTTTTACCTTCTTTCCTCTGATAAACTGACTGATCCTTCCTACGTTTGACCGTCTGATCCTTCCTTGTTTTGATCGATTCTTCCTTCCTATCTTTGATCCTTCTTTCCTTCATGTGCTAGTAATATTTTGCAATGTTATTTATCCTTTGCCATATAATACCTAGTTGGTCCTGCCTGTTCCTGTAAACTGACTTTCCATCATCCTGCTGCCTCTGTATCATCAAGATCTCCCTCTCTCCCCTCCCTTCCTGTCATTTCCGTGGTCTGTGTAAAACTGATCCTTTCCTAACAGTAAAACTAAACTACCGATTTCATGAGCAATCACCGACTACTATTGGTTTCTGGATTGTCGCAGAAGGACTGGTGAGAGGGTCGTGGACGCACACATTGTTAATGTCATTCATGTTAACCCTTTTTACCAGCCAGGCCCACTGCATTCTTTAACATTGCCAGAGACAAATGCACCACTGTGCCTTTATTGCGTTTATTGCAGTCCTCATTTGCAACTGTGGCCACTGCAAGCAGGTTGCTGAACTGAGTTAACCCTTTGCTCTCTGCTAGGCAGAACCTTGTCCCTGCAGCCACATCCATTTCTGTTCAAGCCATTTAAAGAGGGTGCTTTTTCCGTTAAAGTTCAAACACATTGAAAACAAGGGAAACGTCTACTATCCTCCCCCCTCTCCTAAAGAGACTATAATCCCCAACTCAACTTTTAAAGTGACTCTTGCCCACAATTCAAAATCTTAAAGCGGAGTTCCACCCTAAAGTGTAACTTCCGCTTATCGGATTCCTCCCCCCCTCCGGTGCCTTTCAGGGGGGAGGGGGTGCAGATACCTGTATAATACAGGAATCTGCACCCACTTCCGTATAGCTGCCCCGCCCCTATCCGGAGCTGCCCCGCCCCTTATCCGGAGCTGCCCCGCCCCTTATCCGGAGTTGCCCCGTTGTGTCTTGGGAAACACAGTCCCCAGGACACAGCGGGGACCAATAGAGGCGCGGAGCGCGACTCGCGCATGCGCAGTAGGGAACCGGGCAGTGAAGACGTTGCATCTTCACTTCCTGATTCCCTGACAGAGGATGGCGGCGGGGCAGCGAGAGACGAGCGGTCTCTCGTCACATTCTGCCTACACCGCTGGAACCAGGAACAGGTAAGTGTCCATTTATTAAAAGTCAGCAGCTGCACTATTTGTAGCTTCTGACTTTTAATATTTTTTGTGCGGGTGCAGCTCCGCTTTAAAGTGACCCTTCCCAACAGCTTCTTATTTTAAAGTGAATCGTGCTGACCCCTTTGCCTCAGCCTGGCATGCATTTCGGGTGGGGGGGGGGGTTTGACCCCACAACGTTTTTTTTTTTTTAGATTTTTTTTATTGCCGGCAATTCTTATCTTTATTACATTCAGCTGTCATCGGTCATTTGATGTACCCCCAGCGGATTCCGCCATTACATCAGTTGCCTCCAGCGGAGCCCGTCCTTACATCAGGTGCCCCCAGTGGAGCCTGTCCTTACATCAGTTGCCCCCCAGCAGAGTCCGTCCTTACATCAGGCATTCCCTGCAGAGTCCCTCCTTACATCAGGCATTCCCTGCAGAGTCCCTCCTTACATCAGGTATTCCCAGCGGAGCCCCTCCTTACATCAATGTCCCCAGTAGCAGAGCCCCTCCTTACATCAGTGTCCCCAGCAGTGGAGCCCCTCCTTACATCAGTGTCCCCAGCAGTGGAGCACCTTCTTACATCAGTGTCCCCAGCGGAGCTTGAGTCTTTACATAAGTGTCCCCAGCAGCGGGGCCCCTTCTTACATCAGTGTCCCCAGCAGCGGAGTCCCTCTTTACATCAGTGTCTTTAGCAGCGGAGCCCCTCTTTACATCAGTGTCTTTAGCAGCGGAGCCCCTCCTTACATCAGTGTCCCCAGCAGTGGAGCCCCTTCTTACATCAGTGTCCCCAGCAGCGGAGCCCCTCCTTACATCAGTGTCCCCAGCAGCAGAGCCCCTCCTTACATCAGTGTTGTCCCCATCAGTGGAGCCCCTCCTTACATCAGTGTTGTCCCCATCAGCGGAGCCCCTCCTTACATCAGTGCCCCCATCAGCGGAGTCCTTCTTTACATCAGTGTCCCCAGCAGCGGAGCCCCTCCTTACATCAGTGTTGTCCCCATCAGTGGAGCCCCTCCTTACATCAGTGCCCCCATCAGCGGACCCCTTCTTTACATGAGTGTCCCCAGCAGCAGAGCCCCTCCTTACATCAGTGTTGTCCCCATCAGTGGAGCCCCTCCTTACATCAGTGTTGTCCCCATCAGCGGAGCCCCTCCTTACATCAGTGCCCCCATCAGCGGAGCCCTTCTTTACATCAGTGTCCCCAGCAGCAGAGCCCCTCCTTACATCAGTGTTGTCCCCATCAGTGGAGCCCCTCCTTACATCAGTGTTGTCCCCATCAGTGGAGCCCCTCCTTACATCAGTGCCCCCATCAGCGGAACCCTTCTTTACATCAGTGTCCCCAGCAGCGGAGCCCCTCCTTACATCAGTGTTGTCCCCATCAGTGGAGCCCCTACTTACATCAATGTTGATCCCATCAGCGGAGCCTGAGTCCTGTGTCCCCTCTCGTCGGACATATGGCAGCTGCATGAGTTCCCCGCTTGTTTCCCGTGTGTTCAGTGGAGAGGGGAGGGGCCTTTGACCCGTGCAACCAATCGGCTTCAGTGTAAAAGAGAATTGTCTACTTGTACACTGAATAGAGAAGCCGATTGGCTGACCCTACCCTATCCACTGAACACATGGGGAAAGAGTCCTTGCGGCGGCAGCCATCTTTTTCTAGCCATTCATGCCAAAAACAGTCCTGATTTCCCGGGTCATAAGCAAGATCACGGGATTTTAATCGGGACGAGCTCCGATTGGGACGAGGGCCCAAAAACCAGGATTGTCCTGGGAAAATCAGGACTGTTGGCAAGTATGACACAGGCAGATTAGAAATAATAAACCTGTAATTGGGTTGGTACTGAAATTCTAGCTTGTAGCTCCTCAAAACCATTTCCCACATCCAAACTTCTGAAATGCAGGTTGTCCAAGTGTCCACAAAGGCAACAACAACAGATACCCCATCTACAGTATTTGTTAAGGAAAGTGAGGGTTCACCCTCATGCTGGAAAAGACTTGTCTAAGGGTTTGGAAGACTTGAAATTCCAAGAATTGAGGGTGGACTGGGGGCCAGACTTGGGTCTAGACTTGGAGTTTGAGGAAAAGGATTTTTTATAGCCTACAGTGAGGTGTGCGCTATCCCAGACTGAGTCTAATGCCCCGTGCACACGGTCGGATTTTCCGACGGAAAATGTCCTATCGGACCATGTTGTCGGAAATTCCGTCCGTGTGTGGGCTCCATCGGACTTTTTCCGTCGGAATTTCCGACGGAAAAAGTTTGAGATCCTGCTCTCAAATTTTCCGACAACAAAGTCCTATCGGACTTTTTCCAATCGTGTGTAGCGAATTCCGACGAAAAAAGTGCCACGCATGCTCAGATCACATTACAAGACCAAAGCTATTGGCTACTAGCCTCTATGTAGTCCCGTCGCACGCAACGGACGTCACCACGTTCAGAATGATCGGATTTTCCGACAACTTTGTCCGACCGTGTGTATGCAACACCAGTGTCGGACAAAATCCGTCAGAAAAAATCTGATGGATTTTGTGGTCGGAATTTCCGACCGTGTGTGGGGGGCATTAGGCTACTGTGGCATCCAGTGCAGCCCTAAAGAAATGTTGTACCTCAATTGCCATGCAAATTAAGAGCTTTTTTGATGCAGGCTCAAACACTTTAGGCAAAGTTTACTCCCCATGTTTACCAGCAGGAGACTCATAAGGGAGATAAGAAGGGAGACCTCCAACAATCCGTCCACTCTGTAGCTCCAAGCTGCAGGCAAAAGCTCTAAATGCTCTACGACCTAGGGATTATCTGCCATAGGGATGTCTTAAAGTAGCCTTAAAGTAAAAATGCGGGATATGAAAACAAAAAAGAAACACACATACAGTACTCACCCATGTGGCTGCAGCATCTGCCCTATAATGAGCAAGGGTCAATGTCAGAGGTGGGCCATCTTCAGTGTTTTAAAAGACAGTGCTCAATGCTAGGACCTGAGCATTGCCTAGAGCATTCTTCTGTGAGCCAATGTTTCCAAAGGAGTGCGTCCATGGCAGCCCAGGCTCACGGGAAGTGAGTTTGTGTAAGTTTGTTAAGGTTGAAAATTGCAACGGGGCAGTGGGGCAGTTTAGGAAGTATAGCTTACTATCTAAAAAGGCTCTTACTTTGTCTAGACCAGGCAAAGTACAACATTTGCTTGGTACCAATAAATGAACACCCACATTTTCCACAGTAGTCTGATCGCTGGGTTGGTTGCACAGGTGTATGAACTCTCTCATTTCTTTCTTGACCTCTGTGTACGTAACCTAGCTACATTGTTTGGAAACACAACATTTGCTAACATACCATTAATAAATGGCTTCATTTCAGGTGCCCACACAGTCCCAGATGTCTTCAGCATCCACACATCTGGTGTTGACTGGGAAACCATCAGCTCCTGGACCATAGCCTGCCCACGTTCCTGGAAGACCAAAAGAGTCCGGGCCAAAGATAATGTTTTTAATCCCATGTCTGAATGATGGAGCTAGACAGATACAGAAGGTAGTGAGTATGTGTAAACTTTAAGGACATTTCTAGGCAAACACAGTTAAAACACATATACAGCAACTGTTTTACACTAAACTATTTTTCAGGTTTTCCTGAGAAATTGGACCTGTACTCAAATGTTAACATAAATTTATGTCAATGATCGTGCTGAGAGGGATAAAAAAAGAGTAACAGAAGAACTAAAATTCTTACCTATCCTGGAGAAAATACTACTCAAGTCTCTTTACATGACTGGTGTATGGCTGATGTGTCGTCTGCCCCACCTGCTACCCCCAACCCACAACCTTTACCCCCTTAGAATACCTAAAGAAACCAACACGCCACACCTCCTGGATTAAATGACTGTATGGCCCCCTTTATTAACAACCATAACAAAATTACTATAAAAATAAATTCAATTTTAAATAAATATATATATATATATAAATATATATAAACATATATAACCCAACTTTTTTGAACTGACTGCTATGTCTGAGGTTCACGAAGGAATGTTTTCTATCGCATCGGCTGTACCACCACCACCTTGGTATCCTGGCCCCTAGCCGCGATACCACCAGCTCAGTGACAAACTATTGCCACCTTCTTGCCCAATGCCGCACCAAGAGCAATAGCCCATTATTTACAGATAAGGAAGGTACCGTATATACTCGAGTATAAGCCGAGTTTTTCAGCACATTTTTTTGTGCTGAAAGTGCCCCCCTCGGCTTATACTCGAGTCAAGCACTTTTCTGCAGCAAAAAAAAAAATAATTTCAGACCAGACTTTGGGGCCCCGAGATATCTCGGGGCCACTTGGGTCTAGGAATTCCAAATTTGTTGTGCCAACCCAGTGGACCTAGCACTATAACATATCCAAATATGGGGTTCCTAGCACTAAGTGGCCCCGAGATACGGGGCCCCAAAGTCGGTTCGGAAAATGTCATTCTCTGCTGCAGAAAAGTGCTTAACATTTTCTGACCCGAATTTGGGGCCCCATATCTCGGGGACACTTGGAGCTAGGAACCCCAAATTTGGCATTCAAACCCAGTTAAACTAGCACTATAACATATCCAAATATGGGGTTCCTAGCACTAGGTGACCCCGAGATACAGGGCCCCAAATTCGGTTCAGAAAATGTCATTCTCTGCTGCAGAAAAGTGCTTGAGATTTTCTGACCCGAATTTGGGGCCCCATATCTCGGGGACACTTGGTGCTAGGAACCCCAAATGTTGTATTCCAACCCAGTGGAATTAGCACTACAACATATCCAAAGATGGGGTTCCTAGCACTAAGTGACCCCGAGATACAGGGCCCCAAATCGGTCAACTGTGTCCATCTGCATGGGCACAGTGAGGCTGCAAATGGGCATGGTTGACCCTCTTTTCCACTTACAGTAGCTGCGCATTTCTCACCCTAGGCTTATACTCGAGTCAATAAGTTTTCCCAGTTGTTTGTGGGTAAAATTAGGTGCCTCGGCTTATATTCGGGTCGGCCTATACTCGAGTATATACGGTACCCATACCGAGATAGGCCCAACCTGTTCCACACCATATACTGTATACCTTCCACCATTCCTACATTCCTACCTTCACGAACCAGAAACCCCTGCATCCATTAACCTATAAACATAAAACATAACATTAAACAAACCACACAGCTTAAATACAGGGAGGGGGTGAGGGAAATAAAAAATCTCTGTCATGTTGCCTCTTCTCCTGCTGACCCCTTACTGAACAAGCCCCCACCTCCCGGGAATGATCAGTACCCAGGCTGCACCTACTAGCCCTTCCATTACCCAGTGCAAAAATCACCCCCACCCCTTGACTTGCACTATTTGCAGGAACTAACCTGTGCAACCTACCCAGCAACCCTCCAGTCATGTGGGCCCTGCAACCAGGTTCCCTTTTGTTCCGGGCCTGTTCTGTATTGGCCACATGATCCAAGGCCTAGGCATTTAATCATGTGATCTTTGTTAAAGACAGGTATCAGTGTTCAGGCTAGTCTTCACCCTTTACTAGACACCACAGGGAAAAATGCCTAGGCTTTTGCTCACATGACCAACACAGTAGGGATTACACAAAATACACACATTTATGGTTTAAAAAAATCTATCACAAAGCTAGCTAAGAGCACCTGTAGCATTTGAGGGGCATTTATTCAGAGTTAGCTTTGCTTGTTTTTGAGGTACAATATGAGATATACCAGGATGCTTTGGGAAACCAACAAGCGAACCAGAAAGACATCATCAGTAATCACTTCCGGTTCATGTATATATTCTGGGAGTGTCTGGTGCAGACGTCACATCTGGTGTGCAGTGTAAAGCAGCTGGAAGGTAAGTGGGGTCCAGACCACTACTAATGAGCAGGGGATCAGCAAAGCTGAAGGTTACTACTGAGCAGGGGATCAGCAGAGCTGGGTATACTTCTGAGTTGGGCATCAGATGAGCTGGAGATACTACTGAGCCAGGAATCTGCTGAAAAGGGGTGCTAATGAGGTGGGGTCTGATGAGCAGGGGTACTAATGATCTAGGGATCTGCTGAACAGGGGTGCTAATGAGCTGGGGGTATTACTGAGTTGGGGGTACTACTGAGCCGGGGTTCTACTGAGCCCCTTTAAAACAGACAGAAAACCAACACACACAGGGCATTTGCTAAGCTTCATTAAAGCTTCAAAAAAAGGAACCTCACAAAAGCATAAAAACACATTAAACAAGCATGTTGAAGCTCTAGGTGCTTTATTGTGTGTTAAAGTCAAAGCAAGTGTAAATTAGCCCTTACTCATAAACTGATTGTAGAACTGCACCACCAGGGTCTTGACTAACTGGGTTGTGTCCAGAGGAAGCTGGAAGCCGACACCTGTCCTGGGGACTTGTGACCCTAAGTTGATCCTTGAGACTGCGTGTTTAGAAGAAGATTGTTCTCCAACTGCTACATATTGTCCAGTATCTCATTCCCTAAAACCCCCCTTTCCTGTTACAAGTTTCCAGCAATAAATGCTAAACGATATCACCTACATCAGTGGTCTTCAATGTGCGGCCCTGGGGCCAGATGCGGCCCTTTGCTTGCCTTTATCCGGCCCTTGAGGCATAATTCCTGCCACTGACACCAACAGTGGGGAACTATTCCTTCCACTGACATTAAACAATGGGGCATAATTCCTTCCACTGATATCAAAAATGGGGCAGAATTCCTCCCTAAACCAACTGTTTATACCCCCAATACCAAAGATTGGGCATTGTTTACTCCCACTGGTCACAGTCCAGCCCCTCTAAAGTCTGAAGGACAGTAAACTGCCCATTGCTTTAGAAAATTTGGAGTCCCCTGATCTAGATTGTGTTAATGAAGCTGGTGTGAATGGACTGTTGTTTGGGTGATCCATGACCTCTGTATTGTTTAGGAAACAACCAGTTAATAACAGCGGCCCTTACGGGGGTAGGAGCTCCTATGGGGTTCTCTCCAAAAGGGAGGGACAATCCCCTCTTAAACAGCTGTCACTGGGACAGGTGTCCCCATTCAAAAAATTTCTGGCACCTCTTGTTTTCATGAAAATCTTAAAATTTGGGATTTTCTTTCACCTTCTGTCCCTATTACAATATTAAGAGGGTGAATCTCATTAGTGGGTTCAAGGAGGACAGTAAAAGCTTCAGGCTGGATTCACACTGTTGAGAATTGGATGCGGGTTTCTCCACATCTAATTTGCTTAGCAGGAGATTGTGACTGGCTCCCTATGGAGCCGATTCACACATCTCCGCAGCGGCTCTGGTGCGAATTGCACAGGATTCAAACATTCGGGCTGAAATCGAACCTGAAACGGTGAATGAAGACGCACCGGACTCCTGCTGTGAGCCGGAACGTGCTGCAGTGTGAACCCGGCCTCAAGGATTCCAATCATCCTCTGTCCAAAATAGTTTGGACTTTAAAATTGAACTCCAGACAGATATTAAGGGTACATAATACATACAGCTCTGTAATAATTAATACAGAATGATGGAGAGATGAGCTCATTACTCTGATGCTTCTCCTTTCACTGTCATGTCACAGGCTGGGGTGAGTCCAAGACGACCTGGGCCCAGAGTAAGTGGGTTGAATGATGCTGGCCATCCGACCGAGGACATCTAGTGGCAGAAAAAAAATACTCAGGGGGGAAATCTCTGGACTAAGGCCCCTTTCACACTGAGGCATTTTTCAGGCGCTACAGCGCTAAATATAGTAGGTAGGGGAACCACCGCTCCAGGATAATCCACACAACTGAGGTTTACAGCTTCTCCTAAGATAGAGAGACCCAGGTGCAGGCACGGCACATACTAATGACGATAGATTGAAAAGACTCTGGACGGCCGCACTCCAAAATAAATTTCAATGCCTTTTATTTGTGAAACAAAATCACACAAATGTGGGTCACAGCAAAGCAAAAATCCCTAACGCGTTTCACACTACCAGGAGTGCTTACTCATAGTCATGGCTATACTGCGGGCCGGTTTTAACCCTTTTTCGGACGCTAGCGGCCGAATACCGCTGCTAAAACGACGGTAAAGCAGCGCTAAATATAGCGCTGCTTTACCGCCGACGCCCGCACTGCCCCCAGTGTGAAAGGGGCCTAAAGGTGGATACTTCTGTAAAGTTTTTTTTTTTATTCTATATTTTAATGGACTATTTATTTTTATCTTGTTACTTTTGCCTGGAGTTCTGCTTTACAGCCAGCAGTGTCAAAATGCATTGGTTAACATGTCTAAGAAATTAAAGTTCCTGGGTGATCTGCTAGCAATTTGCAGACCCGTGCTGCTGTAAGTTCTATTACTACCACTTTCCTTTAATTTTCTTCATGCTTCTTCCTTTATAATTTTTTTTTTTTTGTTTCCGCAGGATAGGAAAAAAATAATCTTTTGTTATTTCTGGACTCACAGATTTATATGCATGAACCAGATCTGTCCTGTTTCTGAGAACAATTAAAATATGTTTCAGAAAATAGCTTCATGTGTTAACACATGGCAGCTATTCAACTGTCTGCTCAAAAATCTCCAACAAATGTCATCTCTAATAACATTTTTAGCCTGTTTATTTTATTTTGATTGCCCAATAAAATAAATTGTTTTTTTACATTTCCAGAGCATTTGCAAATGTTATTATGTCCCTTCTGTCAAGAGATGATCTAGGGGGGTGCAATTCCCTAATCAGTCAGTAGAGGACAGTGTTGATCTTTAAGTAACATTTTCTTAACAGGGATGGATGACAGATTCTTCTTGTACTCACAAAAGATGCTTCTAGCTGTATGCAGTAAGTTTAGCAAAATCATAACTGAAACACTGAACAATTAGAAAAGCACTCTGCTATTCAGAGTGGTGGCAGGGTGCTTTGCAGGGGAGGATCGTGAACATTTGGCCCCCTACTGCAGCTATAGCTAAATGGACCTTTTGTGGCAAGGACAGGTTTTGTGCGTGCTAAAAAAAAGTGTACCATGCAAAGTGTGTCACGGTACTTCAGGTATTGGAGATCACGATGAAAGGGTGTGTTCCCAATGGACATGGTTTATTGTAACACACCTTTTCAAAGCATCAGCTTCCTTAACCACTTTGCATCTGGGCCAATTCTGACACTTCTCTCCTACATGTAAAAATCATATTTTTTTTATGCTAAAAAAATGACTCAGAACACCCAAACATTATATACAGTGCCTTGCGAAAGTATTCGGCCCCCTTGAACTTTTCAACCTTTTGCCACATTTCAGGCTTCAAACATAAAGATATAAAATTTTTATTTTTTGTGAAGAATCACCAACAAGTGGGACACAATTGTGAAGTGGAACGAAATCTATTGGATATTTTAAACTTTTTTAGCAAATAATAAACTGAAAAGTGGTGCGTGCAAAATTATTCGGCCCCTTTACTTTCAGTGCAGCAAACTCACTCCAGAAGTTCAGCGAGGATCTCTGAATGATCCAATGTTGTCCTAAATGACTGATGGTGATAAATAGAATCCACCTGTGTGTAATCAAGTCTCTGTATAAATGCACCTGCTCTGTGATAGTCTCAGGGTTCTGTTGAAAACGCAGAGAGCATCATGAAGACCAAGGAACACACCAGGCAGGTCCATAATACTGTTGTGGAGAAGTTTAAAGCCGGATTTGGATACAAAAAGATTTCCCAAGCTTTACACATCCCAAGGAACACTGTGCAAGCGATCATTTTGAAATGGAAGGAGTATCAGACCACTGCAAATCTACCAAGACCTGGCTGTCCCTCTAAACTTTCAGCTCAGACAAGGAGAAGACTGATCAGAGATACAGCCAAGAGGCCCATGATCACTCTGGATGAACTGCAGAGAACTACAGCTGAGGTGGGAGAGTCTGTCCATAGGACAACAATCAGTCGTACACTGCACAAATCTGGCCTTTATGGAAGAGTGGCAAGAAGAAAACCATTTCTCAAAGATATCCATAAAAAGTCTTGTCTAAAGTTTGCCACAAGCCACCTGGGAGACACACCAAACATGTGGAAGAAGGTGCTCTGGTCCGATGAAACCAAAATCGAACTTTTTGGCCACAATGCAAAACGATATGTTTGGCGTAAAAGCAACACAGCTCATCACCCTCAACACACCATCCCCACTGTCAAACATGGTGGTGGCAGCATCATGGTTTGGGCCTGCTTTTCTTCAGCAGGGACAGATTAGATGGTTAAAATTGAGGGGAAGATGGATGCAGCCAAATACAGGACCATTCTGGATGAAAACCTGTTGGAGTCTGCAAAAGACCTGAAAGTGGGACGGAGATTTATCTTCCAACAAGACAATGATCCCAAACATACAGCAAAATCTACAAAGGAATGATTCACAAATAAACGTATCCAGGTGTAAGAATGGCCAAGTCAAAGTCCAGACCTGAATCCAATCGAGAATCTGTGGAAAGAGCTGAAAACTGCTGTTCACAAACGCTCTCCATCCAACCTCACTGAGCTTGAGCTGTTTTGCAAGGAAGAATGGGCAAGAATTTCAGTCTCTCGATGTGAAAAACTGATAGAGACATACCCCAAGCGACTTGCAGCTGTAATCGCAGCAAAAGGGGCTCTACAAAGTATTAACGCAAGGGGGCCGAATAATTTTGCACGCCCCACTTTTCATTTTTTTATTAGTTAAAAAAGTTTCAACAATCCAATAGATTTCGTTCCACTTCACTATTGTGTCCCACTTGTTGGTGATTCTTCACAAAAAATGTAAATTTTATATCTTTATGTTTGAAGCCTGAAATGTGGCAAAAGGTTGAAAAGTTCAAGGGGGCCGAATACTTTCGCAAGGCACTGTATAGTATTTTTTTTAGCAAAGACCCTAGAGAGTAAAATGGCAGTCGTTGCAAGTTTTAATGCCACGGTATTTACGCAGCAATTATTCAAACTGAATTTTTGTTTGGAAAAAAATACACTTTAATGAATTTTATTGCAAAAAAAACATAGACAACCCAATTTTTTGGTAAAATATAAAAGATGATGTTACGCCGAGTAAATAGATACCAAACATGTCACGCTTCAGCATTGCGCACATTCGTGGAATGGTGCAAAACTATGGTACTTAAAAATATCCATAGGTGACACTTTAACAAATCTTCCATGTTACTAGTTTTGTGTTACAGAGGCAGTCTAGTGCTAGAATTATTAAAGCCCTGTACACACGATCGGACATTCCGACAACAAAATCCATGGATTTTTTCTAAAAAGATGTTGGCTCAAACTTGTCTTGCATATACACGGTCACACAAATCTTGTAGGAAATTCCGAACGTCAAGAATGCGGTGACGTACAACACGTACGACGAGCCGAGAAAAATTAAGTTCAACAGCCAGTGCAGCTCTTCTGCTTGATTCTGAGCATGCGTGACACTTTGTGCTTCAGAATTGTGTACACAGAATCGGAATTTACGCAAACGATATTGTTGTCGGAAAATTTGAGAACCAGATCTCAAATGTGGAAATTCCGATGGAAACTGTCCGATGGAGCCTACACGTGATCGGAATTTCGTTCGCACATTTTACGTCGGGAAAGTCCGACCGTCTCTTTAATAATTTTTTTTTTTATCACTTTTAATTTCTATTACAAGAAATGTAAACATCCCTTGTAATAGGAATAAGGTGTGACAGGTCCTCTTTATGGAGACATCTGGGGTCAATAAGATATCTCCTCTACCCTGGAAAGCCTGAGATAAAAAAAAAAAAAAAAGCATTGATCTCAGGGTAAAAAACTGTCAGTGTTCACATCTGCCAGTGCTTCTGGCCTCCAACGATCATAGAGATGGCCGGAGACCATCCAGTTCATGGGCAGCTCTATAGTATTCTGGCGGCGCTGCCAGATCTGTTTTCCAGATCTCTGATCACATGGGAGAGCCCGGAGAGTCACCGGAGGGTAGCAAGAGGGGGTGACTTCCCCTCCTGCTGCCAGTAAAAGCAATCCAGCGGCTCATGAGCCACTAGGAGGGCTTTTACAAGATAGGGAATCACTGGCTGAAAACAAAAAACCTCTAGATGATGCCTGTAGCTGTAGGCATCATTCAGATATCACCACTTCAATTCCACAACATCATATGACGGCCTTCTGGCGGTAAGTGGTTAAAGCTGAATTTTGGGCACAAAAACTTTCATTTTCATATATAGTATTCCTCCACAGCCACAAAGGATATAAATCCATTTTTGTGCACCAAATGCCTTTTCAAATGCAGTTATTACCTTGTAAAATTAGCAGTGACATCATCACTGTGCTGTACATAGCCTGTGCAGAGAACAGAGGTGTGAACAGAACGCCCAACCCATTACAGGCTGCCTGCAGAAAACTACAGAAGGGGGTGGAGACTAGACCAGTCACCCCGCACAAGTAGAGAGAGCAGCAGTGACTGGTCTTTATTACAGGAAACTCCTGCACAGATACAAAGTCTCACATTGCATTACTGCACAGATCTGGAATAAATACACAAAACACGCCAAGATACATGTAAGAAGACACACAACTCTTGTATTTATACAATAATTGCTTATCCCAGAGTTCAGCTTTAAGGTCTCAATCAGATGAGCATCCACCAGCAAGAATTATCGCTTCTCCCCGGTGGAGAAACTAGATACGTGAACATGTTGCGTGTGAACAACCATAACCAGCTGTACCCTGTACAAATCATTGCCCGGAACCACTGCTGTTCGCATTTAACCGCTTATTCAAGCAGTTTGCATCCAAGGACAGTGGCATATAAACTGTATGCAGCTTTGTATGCACCCATAGCAAAGAGTGGGCATCTGAACACTTCAGTCTAGCCTCCTCTCTGAAGGAGACCTTACGGCTTTCAGCATTTGGGCATCTCAGAGCTGCAAGAAAATTGGCGCAAGAAGACTTCCCTCCACTAGATGCTGAGATGGCCAATATGAACAGGGAGCAGGTAGTTGTTTGATGCCCACCATGTGACAATGACTGCGGGTCCTCCTCTAAATGATTTCTGAATAGTGAGGTATCTCTCAACCATTTTGCTGGCTTAAGACCAGACCACTTTTTGCGATTCGGCACTCCATCGCTTTAACTGACAAGTGCGCGGTCATGCGACATGGCAAAATTGACGTCCTTTTTTTCCACAAATAGAGCTTTCTTTTGGTGGTATTCGATCTCTCATGCGGTTTTTATTTTTTGCGCTATAATCAAAAAAAGAGCGACAATTTTGAAAAAAACGCATTATTTTTACATTTTGCTATAATAAATATCCCCAAAAATGTATAAAAAATTTTTTTTTTCCTGAGTTTAGGCCGATACGTATTCTTCTACATATTTTTGGTAAAAAAAATTTGCAATAAGCAATTATTGATTGGTTTGTGCAAAAGCTATAGTGTTTACAAAATAGGCATTTTTATAAAAAAAAAATTTACTAGTAAAGGCTGGCGATCAGCGATTTTATTTGTGACGGCGACATTTTGGCGTACACATCGGATATTTTTGACACATTTTTGGGACCATTGTCATTTATACAGCAATCAGTGCTATACAAATGCACTGATTCCTGTGTAAATGACACTGGCAGTGAAGGGGTTAACCACTAGGTGGCAGTGTAGGGGTAAAGTGTGTCCTAGGGGCGTGTTGCTAACTGTGGGGGGCGTGGCTGTGTTGTACACATCACTGATCTCTGCTCCAATCAGAGGGAGCAGAGATCAGTGACACTGTTGCTAGGCAGAACGGGGAGATGCTTGTTTACTTTAGCACCTCCCCGTTCTTCCTCCCCGTGAGACGATCGCGGGTATCCCCATGGCGATCGAGTCCGCGGGACCTGCGATAGGACTCACGGAGGTCCCGACCTGCGCGCACGCAATGGCACAGCGGAAAATTTAAAAGGACGTACCGGTACGCCCATTTGCCTGTCTGTGCCATTCTGCCGACGTATATGTGTGTGCGCCGGTCGGGAAGTGGTTAATGTCTTAATAGTACTGGCCCAGGAGGGTGACCTGCAAAAATGGTGTAGTTGGGGTTGGCTGTATTTATGTTGTAGTATTTTCTTGTCAAATTTGTTTATTGAGTTTTGAAAATTTTACAAACATAACCATATTTGATAAACATAGTTACAATAAATAGTAGCAGTTAAAGAAAATATATATTTGATAATTGTGTCTAAGTTGAGTTCTAATATTAAAAGAAAGAAGACTTCAATTTATCTTATGTTACTCCATAACTGGTATTTCGTTAAATAATGTTTGGTGTATAAACCAGATAGTTACAAAACAAGTATAACCATAATATAATATTTTATATTAGTAGAAATTATAAAAAAGAAGATAATATAATTTAGTTTCTCGATAGATATATATATATATATATATATATATATATATATATATATATATATATATATATATATATATATATATGTATATATATATATAAATAAATATATATATATATATATATATATATATATATATATCTCGTTTAAATATTATGCATTAGAATGATAAAAAAAGAAAGAAAAAGAAAATATATATTTAATGTATATCTAATAGGTGCGTATTAATTCAATGGAACTCAGAAACTATTGTTTAATAATAAATATGGAGTTATAATAGAAGAACTCCACTACTAGTATTATATATAAAAATAGATATAAAAAGAAAAGACAGACTAAAAAGAAAAAGTAGAAGAGAGAGAAAGGTAAAGGAAAGAAGAATGAAGATAAAGGAAGTAGAATCCCCGAGGTTTCTTATAGTGGTAGTCATATATATGAGTACGTAAAGTATATATTTGTAGCTGTCTTAATAATGTGGTGTCAAAATTAGGAGAGAAAAAATAAGTCACCCAAGGATTCCAAATTTTCTCTAATTTTTTGATTTTATCTTTGGTTATGGCTTCTGTTTTTGAATGAGTCATAGCTTGATTTATTCTATTCTTGGTTTCAGAAATCGTTAATGATGTAGCTTTGGCTATTGTCTGCTTTGCTGCTGTGGTGATTTGTATCAGGAGGTTAAATTGAGTGTGTGAAATATTGTCCGGTTTTAGATTTAGAAGTGCAATTGAAGGATCTGGTTTGATCGATTTATTAAATAGGGTTGAGAGCATGAGGAAAACCTCTTTCCAAAACTGTTTTGTAACCGGACAGTCTCAAAATATATGTACCGTATATATACTCGAATATAAGCCGAGGCACCTAATTTTACCACAGAAAACTGGGAAAACGTATTGACTCGAGTATAAGCCTAGGGTGATAAATACCCAGCTACTGTAAGTGGAAAAGAGGGTCAACAATGCCCATTTGCAGCCTCACTGTGCCCATTTGCATGCCTCACTGTGCCCATTTGCAGCCATAGGTCCCCCGAACCTCAAACTTGGTAGTTAAGGGTTCCTAGATGCCCCCAATTTTGCAGCCCAAATTTGGGGTCTCTGGACCCAAAGGGTCCTGAAATGACATTGCTGCAGATGGACACGGTTACAATCAGGTTGTTCACAAGCTGAAAGAAAATTTTGAAATCAAAGAGCGAGGGAACATTAGCTACTATCTGGGAATCCAAATAGAGAGAGAAGAAGATGGAAGTTATTGTCTCCCAATCCCAATCTTAGAAAATCTCCAAAATCTTGGAACAATTCCATATGCAAGAGGCAAAGGAAGTAAAAACTCCCATGGAACCAGGCTATCAAAAGAGCAATGCAGAAAACTTCCTACCCAACAATGACGTGTATTGCAGACCAATCAGTATATGTTGCCACTGTGACAAGGCCAGACATAGCCGCAGAAGTGGGCATACTATGCAGGAAAGTTTCAGCTCCCTGTCAGCGTGACTGGAACGCAGTAAAAAGAGTGATGCAATATCTCAAAGGAACAATTCAGATGAAGTTACGGTTACCAGCAACATCAAATCCCAAACTGGTCGGATATGTGGATGCGGATTGGGCCGGGGACTGCACAGACCATAAATCCACAAGTAGATTAATCTTCCAGTATGGGAAAGGAACCATAAGTTGGCCTAGTCGAAAGCAAGTAACTGTCACTCAACTGTCAAGAAGCAATATGGATTTGTCAACTTTTTGTGGACATTGGAATAGACATGTCGAAACTAATTCCCATTTTTGAAAACAACCAGGGATGTATAAAGCTTACGCAATCAGAAAGGGTCAATCCTAAGAGCAAACACATCAACGTCAAGTATTACCTACTGAGGGACAATCAAGAGCAAGGTGTTACTGACATTCAATACTATCCGTCAGAGGAGATGACTGCCAATGCACTCACCAAGCCTTTGTTGAAGGAATGTCATAGTTCTATCCAGAAGAACCTGAATATAATGTGACAAAGCACATGCTGTTGAGAAGGGGCGTTGGAAGAACAACAGCATGGTTGTTAATAAACCGACAATACTGTATGCATTATGCCTATCTATGCAGCAGATGGCCCTGTAGTATTATAGTGTACAGTGAATGTATTGTCTATGTATTGTCTATCAGTGTTCAGTGCACTTGTTTGTGGTTAGTTCCTGTTTCCATGATGAAAAGACATGAATGTAAAGTGTATTGCTGTTTAGAATCTTTCCCACACATTAATTCAATACCCTGACAACAGGAGCTACTTAAAGGGACTGAGTGAGTACATACCAGCCACCACGCTCAAAGCTACAGAGGACAGTGGAGTGCAATGCCTCACATGTCTGGATCCAGCGGGACAGCTTTAGTGCAAGTACAATACAGCCAGGAGCATTTTTAGCTTGGGTCAAGAACAGCCACCTACAGTGTAATACAGCCAGGTGCTGCATCTACAGCCACTGATGTGCAGGTCTGTTTGGAGTCAGTTCACAGCAGCCAGAGACTTTAGCAAGTCCTCACTGTTTGTTTGAAGTTTGAGGTTCTTCAGTTCTGGGCAGCTCATGTATCCCCACCCAAGTTCATCGTTCTACATTAAACCTTGAAAAACAAATTCCGTAGACTGATTAAAGAGCCATTGGAGCAGTGGTGGCCTGTGCATTGTGGGCACATGGACGCCACCCCCCCAATCCCTGCCGCCGCCCGGCCCCTTTCAGGATGCTGGGTGCATGGATTCCTATTGCGGGAGTGGGCAGGGGTGTTTTTTTTTTAAGCACCTGATTAGAGCTAGAGGCTCTAATAGGTTTCAAAATAGTGTGGGCTCGGGTCGCAGAGAGGGTAGCCCGATTCTACCCAATTGTGAGACCATAGCGATTACATTTTTGCTATTTTCACACTAACGTTCCTCCCCGCTAATCAGGAGGCAGGTAGTGAGACCTGTTCCCTGATTGGCTAAAGCGTCAGGCGATACTATTGGATGACTTGGGCTTTGGAGCAACAGAGAGGAGCCGCTGGGGGAGCAGACACCAGAGTCACTGCCTGCATGAGCGAAGAAGAGGAGAGGACATCACAGCCCCAGCCCCAGGCTTGGGTAGGTTCTGACATGCTGGCAGCACGAGGGGGTGGGAGTTGTTAGTCCTGCACCGCTGGCAGGGGGAGATTGGTGCTTTTGTAAACTATATACCCTGAGGCTAAGCTGTATACCCCGAGGCTGAGCTGTATACCCCGAGGCTGAGCTTTATACCCTGAGGCTGAGCTTTATACCCTGAGGCTGAGCTATATACCCTGAGCTGTATACCCTGATCTGTGATGTGGAGCTGTATACCCTGATCTGTAATGTGGAGCTGTATACCCTGATCTGTAATGTGGAGCTTTATACCCTGATCTGTGATGTGGAGCTGTATACCCTGATCTGTGATGTGGAGCTGTATACCCTGATCTGTGATGTGGAGCTGTATACCCTTACCTGCCCCATAAAGAATGAGGAAGGACATCTGGTTACAAAGGATGGGGAGATGGTGAAGGTATTGAATTTATTCTTCTCCTCAGTCTTCACGAGGGAATTGGGGGGCTTCAGTAACCAAAACTGCAGTGTTTATCCTCATGACACATCACAGGAAGCACCTCCATGGTTAACAGAGGACAGAATTAAAATTAGACTTGGGAAACTTAACATTAATAAATCACCGGGACCAGATGCCTTGCACCCGAGGGTACTTAGGGAACTCGGTCAAGTAATTGCCAGACCATTGTTCCTAATTTTTACTGACAGTCTACTGACTGGAATGGTACAAACTGATTGGAGAAAAGCCAATGTAGCACCAATATTTAAAAAGGGCCCAAAATACATCCCTGGGAATTACAGACCAGTTAGCCTAACATCAATAGTATGTAAACACTTGGAGGGGATGATAAGGTACTATATACAAGATTTTAGTAATGACAATGGTATCATTAGCAGTAATAAGCATGGATTCATGAAGAAGCGTTCTTGCCAAACCAATCTACTAACCTTCTATGAGGAGGTGAGTTGCCAGCTAGATAAAGGGAGGCCCGTAGATGTGGTGTATCTGGATTTTGCAAAAGCATTTGACAGTTCCCCATAAACGTTTACTGTACAAAATAAGGTCCGTTGGCATGGACCATAGGGTGAGTACATGGGTTGAAAACTGGCTACAAGGGCAAGTTCAGAGGGTGGTGATAAATGGGGATTACTCAGAATGGTCAGGGGTGGGTAGTGGGGTTCTGTGCTGGGACCAATCTTATTTAATTTGTTCATAAACAACCTGGAGGATGGGGTAAACAGTTCAATCTCTGTATTTGCGGACGATACTAAGCTAAGCAGGGCAATAACTTCTCAGCAGGATGTGGAAACCTTGCAAAAAGATCTGGACAAATTAATGGGGTGGGCAACTACATGGCAAATGGGGTTCAATGTAGAAAAATAAAAAATAATGCATTTGGGTGGCAAAAATATGAATGCAATCTATACACTGGGGGGGAGAACCTCTGGGGGAATCAAGGATGGAAAAGGACCTGGGGGTCCTAGTAGATGATAGGTTCAGCAATGGCATGCAATGCCAAGCTGCTGCTAACAAAGAAAACAGAATATTGACATGCATTAAAAAGGGGATCAACTCCAGAGATAAAACAATAATTCTCCCGCTCTACAAGACTCTGGCCCGGCCGCACCTGGAGTATGCTGTTCAGTTCTGGGCACCAGTCCTCAGGAAGGATGTACTGGAAATGGAGCGAGTACAGAGAAGGGCAACAATATAATAAAGGGTCTGCAGGATATTAGTTATGAGGAAAGGTTGCAAGCACTGAACTTATTCTCTCTGGAGAAGAGGGGATATGATTTCAATATACAAATACCATACTGGTGACCCCACTATAGGGTTAAAACTTTTTCGCAAAAGGGAGTTTAACAAGACTCGTGGCCACTCATTAAAATTAGAAGAAAAGAGGTTTAACCTTAAACTACGTAGAGGGTTATTTACTGTAAGAGCGGCAAGGATTTGGAATTCCCTTCCACAGGCGGTGGTCTCAGCTGGGGGAATTGATAGTTTCAAGAAACTATTAGATAAGCATCTGAACGACCACAACATACAGGGATATACAATGTTATACTGACATATAATCACACACATAGGTTGGACTTGATGGACTTGTGTCTTTTTTCAACCTCAACTACTATGTAACTATGTAACTATGTAATGCTGTGCTATATACCCTGATCTGCGAGGCTGAGCTGTATATCCTGATCTGTGATGCTGGGGTTGTATACCCTGTCCTGTGATGCTGAGCTATATACTCCTGACACTATGGGTGGAAGCAAGTGGAATACAGGGGATGGAGTGGGTGGATTCTATAGGGGTGGGGCTTATGAGAAGTGGGAGGGATCAAAAAGGAAGGGCGGGATCTGGCGCCCCCCCCTATCCTAAAACTTCACCAGCTGCCACTGCATTGGAGAGCATGTGGAAAATTCCTGTTGCTTGGTTGTGGGTACTGTGTGGGGGGAAAAGGCCCAGCTGATACAACTGTATTGATTGACTCTTTTATTTGACATATAATTGAGATGCAGAATAGTCCGCATTGGTAGATGATGACTATGCTTTAGACATGTTTGACATGCCTGCCGTGTCTCTCGTTGAGTTTGGAGAACATCTTCTATACAGAGGTGGATGTCTCTTTATATTTGATTTATTGATTAATTGTGGCTTTAAGGACAACTTGGAGTGGACTCTCTGTAGGGGATTGTAGAAAAGGCACTATTACTATTCATGCACATTTACTATAAAGCCCTGCCAGCTGTATATTCAACTTGCAAGTATTTAAAAGTTGCATGCTTTTCTTTGTACCAAGCTTTTTGGTCCCTACTTACATCACACATTGGAAGGTCATAATGTCAAAGCTCCATTTATGGTGGATGCAACTGCACAGTGAAATACTTACCCACACCATGTAGAGAAAAAGCCATTGGGATGTTTACTTTGAGGTTATATGTTTATCCTCAATTTGTTGCTCTGAATAGCCCTCCCTCTGGATCCATGCACAATTAAAACATAGGGGATTGCATCCATCATGAATGCTTTTGTAGTATAGTAGGAGTAGGAACATGGGATCTGATGTTGGGGAGGTATTTTAACATTGAACCTATGTCTCGGCCATGTTTTTAATTTTAACATATACAGTAGCCTGTGTTGCTTCAGCAGGTGAAGTGAGACTCCAGAGGAGGAAGAAAAGATCAGAAAAGTGTGGCAGGGCAGGTTGCACATCATTGTCTCCCGTTGCTGCCATGCTCCTTCTCTTTAGCGGAAAGCAGAAGTCTGGAAAGGATTATATCACTGTGCTCCATTCTACACTATGGTAGACAACTTTTACTTGACAAGTTTGCTTTAAACTGACTTCATTTGCAGACCGAAGTTCACTCCTTTGATCTGTAAATGAATAAACAGAAGGACAGATAGAAGATACAATGTTTCTTTTTATCCTGTCTCTTTCAGCACTGAGCAATGTTGTTGATAAACATTTCTGGCTGGATTTTGTTTTAAAAGCTGTGAGTCAGGGAACTGCTCTGCACTTTTTACATGAATTGTGGAAATGCTGTATTGAGATTGTGTGGGGGGTTGAATCAAGATCACAAACTTTTTTACAATTAATTGTACAGTCCTAATGGATTGCATGGGTTGTTCCCGACATGTGGTGAAAATGTCATGTCAATAGCACCTTTAGAAATATATTTACCTAGAAAAATGGTGACGTATTCAATACTTATTTTACCTGCTGTATATGCGTAATAAATGTGTTCAACTTGGTGTTATAAGTGGTTGTTTTTGCATTTTACATTTTTCTTATTTGTTTTTTGTAGGGCTGTGGAAATTAAAGATTCATTTCTCGTTTAATCGTTAATTTTTTTGATCAATGAAAATTCTTTTGATTGGTACTCACCTCTCCGCCGGCTTCCGGGTCTTCAGGGAGTTACATCGGAGATCACGGACATCTACGTCACCGGACTCCTCCCCCTTCCCCAAGTGCCTCCGTCTGCTAACAAAGGGAAGGGGAGAGGAGTCCGGTGACGTTGAAGTTCTGGTTGAACGTAACGCGTATGGGGGAGGAGCTACGCATGACGTCACCTGCTGCTGCCCTACAGAACTAACACGATTGTTGGCTTTACATGCTGTGTTTTTATCATCTTTATGTGAGTAGTTTGTGTTTGAACACAAAAATGTAATCTTATACTTAAAGCGGGGTTTCACCTTCAAAAAAAAAATGTAAAAGTCAGCAGCTAAAAAAAAAGTCGCTGCTGACTTTTAATAAGTACACTTACCCTCCCAGGGCGCCCGCGATGTCGTTCGTGGAGGCCGAGATGTCCCTTGGCTATCCGGATCCAGCGCCGCCATCCTCCGTAAGGGAAACGGCTTCACGCGGCCTACTGCGCATGCGCGAGTCGGCGCGCGGCCTACTGCGCATGCGCGAGTCGGCGCGTGGCCTACTGCGCATGCGCAAGTGTCATTTGTGAATGGGGAACGCGGTGTGTTGTGGGACACAGTTCCCATAACACACCGCGCCCCATTCACCTGAAGACGGAAGAAGAGAAGATCATCGCGGCGCTGGAGGAGGCAGATTAGGACGATCTGCCTAGCAACAGCCATTTTTTTTTTCTTTTTTAAATTGTTACTAACATTTTTTCTAGTTTAAATTTTCAGGGTGTTCCACCACTTTAAGCAGTGAGTACTTAGATCTTTTCTTTCTACCCATGACCTGGCATGCTGAGATCTAAGGAGACGTGAGAAAAGTTTATGGTCCGTGTTAACCCCTTTGATACCCGCTTGCATGACCACCTGTCTGCACAGGGGTCCATGCCATAAGGTGAGAGTGATTAGTTAGACTGGAGGTGGAGGGATTGTCACGCTACTGTGGGAAAAAAAATGTACTTACGTCAGTGCTACAGTTTGAATTTAAAACGTATTTGTGTGAACTGTGAAGTTAAGTCATGGATTGTGGAAACTAACTAGTGTCGGGTGATTGTATATAGTGTATACCACATTTACCACTGACTAATGCAGAGTTGCAATGCAAGGAGATCAGCTAAAAGTAGTTGGATCTGTATGTGCGTTATAATTAATCGAAATTAGTCGATTAATCGATTAAAAAGTAAATCGATTAATTGAACACGAACATTTTAATCAGTAACAGCCCTAGTTTTTGGTAATGCCTGCTTTAATATACTATAGTGATTGATTGTGACTCAGTCAGGTTTTGATTATTTGTTGGTTTCACATTTTGGACTTAC
This sequence comes from Lithobates sylvaticus, assembly GCA_028564925.1. Lineage (NCBI taxonomy): Eukaryota > Metazoa > Chordata > Amphibia > Anura > Ranidae > Lithobates > Lithobates sylvaticus. Next base: position 243,758,476 of record CM053031.1, on the reverse strand, counting down.
CTCAATGGACAATGAAGGAGCAGCAACGTATGCTACAATAGTTACCGCTATGCCTTGCTCTCTCATGCTCACATGTTAGACTGACAGCACTGTGCAAAGAGTCCTGCTGAGCAGGAGAAGCTAATATAAGGAGAAATGTAGGTACTTATACTAGCTGCATTTAGCATTAAATTTAATTTTAATGAAAACATAACTACATTGTTTTAAAGAAATCTGTTTTAAATTCAGTATTTAATTGTCTGCTTACTTCTGGACTAGTCCTTGCCTAGTAATCAAAGGATGTAGCAAAGCTGTTAGCATTGCAGAACTAGACTTATTTTCCTCCAGGATATCATCTGTGGGGATCATCCTGCAATGCCTTGGAAAAAGCGTGGGAGCATGTGACATGGCCATCAGGCCAGGAAACTTTCTCACCTTGTTCTATGCATTGCAATGTAAGATGAGTTAAAGGTTATGAATCTGGCAGTTGCCTGCTTGAGAAAACACTGCTGTGACAACTAAAGGCGGTTTATGCTTAGTAATTTCTTCACTTGCTCATAGCAGGCTTTCAAAGAACACCCAATACGAAAAATCTACTAATAGGATAAAAGACTCGCCGGACATAACATGGCCATAGCAGGTTCATTAACCACTTCAGCCCCGGACCAATTGTCAGCCAAAGGACCAGGCCCCTTTTTGCGATTCGGCACTGCTTCGCTTTAACTGACAATTGCGCGGTCCTGCGACGTGGCTCCCAAACAAAATTGGCGTCCTTTTTTTCCCACAAATAGAGATTTCTTTTGGAGGTATTTGATCGCCCCTGCGGTTTTTATTTTTTGCGCTATAAACAAAAATAGAGCGACAATTTTTAAAAAAATGCTATATTTTTTGCTTTTTGCTATTATAAATTACCCTAAAAAATATATAAAAAAAAAAAAATTTTTTCCTCAGTTTAGGCCGATACATATTCTTCTACATATTTTTGGTAAAAAAAATTGCAATTAGCGATTATTGATTGGTTTGCGCAAAAGTTATAGCGTTTACAATATAGGGAAAAGTTTTATAGCATTTTTATTAATATTTTTTTTTTACTAGTAATGGCGGCGATCAGCGATTTTTATTGTGACTGCGACATTATGGCGGACACATCGGACATTTTTGACACATTTTTTTTTGTATAAAAAATTAAGGCAGAGGGAATGCTCCAATGAAACAAGGTAACATAAAGAATATTGAATCGTTCATATCAAGTCTTGCAATTTAACCGCTTCCCGACCGCCTCACGTCGATGTACGTCGGGTCACAGAGCTGAAGAACGGGGAGAGGTATGTGTAAACAAACCTCTCCCCGCGCTTACTACTCTGCCTGTCATTGATCGGCTGTTCCCCTAATGTAAAAAAACACACACACGTCACAGCCCATAACCCCTCCCCTCCCCCTAGTGGTTAACTCTTTCACTGCCAGTGTCATTTATACAGGAATCAATGCATTTAAATAGCATTGATTGCTGTATAAATGACAATGGTCCCAAAAATGTGTCAAAAATGTCCAATGTATCTGCCATAATGTCGCAGTCACAAAAAAAAATCGCAGATCGCCGCCATTACTAATAAAAAAAAAAAATTATTAATAAAAATGCTATAAAACTATCCCCTATCTTGTAAACGCTATAACTTCTGCGCAAACCGATCAATAAAAGAATGCGTATCGGCCTAAACTGAGGAAAAAAAATGTTTTTTTATATATTTTTTTTGGGGATATTTATTATAGCAAAATGTAAAAAATAATGCATTTTTTTCAAAATTGTCGCTCTATTTTTGTTTATAGCGCAAAAAATAAAAACCGCAGGGGCGATCAAATGCCACCAAAAGAAAGCTCTATTTGTGGGAAAAAAAGGACGTCAATTTTGTTTGGGAGCCACGTCGCACGACCGCGCAATTGTCAGTTAAAGCGACGCAGTGCCGAATCGCAAAAAGGGGCCTGGTCCTTTGGCTGCAAATTGGTCCGGTCTGAAAGTGGTTAATAAGACACAATATACAGGGATAGGGACAATTGTAGACATGGAGTTTGCATGTTCTCCCTGTGCCTGCGTGGGTTTCCTCCAGGTACTCCGGTTTCCTCCCACACTCCAAAGACATGCTGGTAGGTTAATTGGCTTCTGTCCAAAATTGTCCCTAGTATATATGTATGTGAGTTGGGGACCTTGGATTGTAGGGTCCGATGTGAGTATGTCAATGTATACATGGAGCGCTGCGTAAATTGACAGCGCTATATGGGTAGCTTAATAAAATAATAGATGAGCATCTTAATGAGACACAATATACATAGGGACAATTGTAGACACGCACCCACACTCACTCAGGTTGTACTGGATGGACTGGTGTCTTTATTCAACCTTACTAACTATGTAACTATAAAATGCATTAAGATAAGAAACCTTTTGCCTTTACAACCCCTTTCAACCTCTCTTTTTTTAGGCATTTTTTATTTATATAAAGTTTTTACAATTACAATAAGCAGAAAAACATAGAAATACACAAGATACATAAACCTAACCATCCACGTACAAATTCAGAAGGAGTACCATTAGGATACCACCATAAGTCTAGGTCTAGAATATTTAACCTCTACGATAAAAGAAGTATAAAGAAAGAAGTATAAGCATAGAAAATAAGGAAAGGGAGAAAGAAGAAAACAATAAAACAAAAAAAAATAATCATGCAATGTAATTACTCTTGGCAGACAAAGGGGGTTTAGGAAAGTCGAGGGTCGACGATGTAAGGAGAATGTAGTGGTGCAGGAGGTTGTCCAACCAGAATCTTTTTAAATTCTGTACAGGGAAATTTAGGCCAATAGAACCATGTTTTAGTACTTTCAGGTTGTATCTTTGATAGTCAGGCACTCTTGATGCGTGCCTGTCACAGCTATTTTCCCCCGCCGCAACAGTTTTATTTATCCCTTACACAGAACTGCATACTGTGCCAAGTAAAGCACCATTTTAGGTATCCATAGTTGCACTTGCTACAGTCTATATTGCCCATCCATTTGAGAACTTTACTGCTCTGGCCTCTGAAACTGAAGGCTGCATTGCCCTGAATTCTCTGCCTGAGCTCTTTGGTACACCATCTGAGCACCGTATATACTCGAGTATAAGCCGACCCGAATATAAGCCGAGGCACCTAATTTTACCACAAAAAACTGGGAAAACTTATTGACTCGAGTATAAGCCTAGGGTGAGAAATGCGCAGCTACTGTAAGTGGAAAAGAGGGTCAACAATGCCCATTTGCAGCCTCACTGTGCCCATTTGCATGCCTCACTGTGCCCATTTGCAGCCATAGGTCAAACTTGGTAGTTAATGGTTCCTAGATGCTCCCTAGCTGCAGCCAAAATTTGGGGTCTCTGAACCCAAAGGGTCCCAAAATGACATTGCTGCAGATGGACACAGTTGACTGAATTTGGGGCCCCGTATGTCGGGGCCACTTGGTGCTAGGAATTTGGATATGTTGTAGTGTTGGTTTCACTTGGCTTGCACACCAAATTTTGGGATCCTAGCACCAAGTGGACCCGAGATACGGGGCCCCAAAGTCGGGTCGGAAAATGACATTCTCTGCTGCAGAAAAGTGCTTGACTTGAGTATAAGCCGAGGGGGGCACTTTCAGCACAAAAAAATGTGCTGAAAAACTTGGCTTATACTCGAGTATATATGGTATATATATATATATGTTCATGTCAGATATCCACTCCATTTGTTCCAGCACCTTCCCTGTTGTCTACTCTACTTGTGCTGAGACCCAGTCTGCTGTTCTTGATGTCCTGATTGACATTCATCCTACCTCTGAGTGCTCTTTTGCTGCACCCAGGAATGCCATTTTACCCAGAATGGTATGTTTAACATCCTTTCTGCTGTTCAACTTCTTGCAATCATAGTTTTGCCAATGACCCACTTTCCTTCGTGCAGGAATCATTATCTACCTGGTGTTTAGCAAACTTCTGTCTTTTTTTGATGCCCATTCTGTAGTTCTTCATTTTCTGCCTGACACTGACCTTCTATCTGTCTTTTGAGCAACGTGAATCTTCCAGGTTCAGGTTTCCTGCATTTGATGAGGTGTCTTCTGCTGCCCAGTTTTGTCTCTGAGCCTGCCTCTAGCAAGGTACCATTTTTTATATAGCTTGTCTGTTTAAGGTTCATCTTCTGTCCTTCTTGACTCCAACACAGGGTCCTCAGCTGCTCAGGCCATTATTTGTCCAGGCTTTCTTTCACAAGACATAGCTCCGGGCAACCAGCATGTCCTTCAAACTATTATTCTCAAAAGCCTACCTACCACACTGTTTACCTTTCCTGAACTCCGAGACCAGCAGTTCAGCAGTATTTGAGTATGTGCCAAAGCCAGTGGTTTACAAACCTGTCTCAAAGCAGATTCCAAGGTTTCCATGGCTGACTAAAAAGCAATCGTAAGGCTTTTTACTGATTCGATAGATAAATTCACAAGGCTATATTTGGCCTGCCAAAGGCTTTGTGTTTCTGTACAGTCAGTCTTAACATTTACACAGTCCATCCAGGCAGCACAATCAGGTTAGTGACCTGACCTTTCTACTGCAGTTACACAATACAATTTGTATCACCTTCGTCGTTGCCAAGACAAATTCAATTACTTACATGATAGGCAGCTTAATGAATGGGTGCTTTTTTTTATCTGCCCAGACTTCAGCTTTAATTATTTTTTAAATTAATTATCTAAGGTTGGTCACCCTATTTCTGTATTGAACTTCAGGGAGCCTCCCACTGATGTACCCTCAAACCAACTCCAAACGTATATTTATGATACTGCCTCTAGCCCTCTACCTAGGCTACCTGATCCAGCTTCTGACATGCTTTAGTCTGCCTGCACACATTGCCAGTCATTCCTTCACCTGAACCACCTCATCTTGTTTCAGACCCTACTCCATCCATTCCACCTTCTCCAGACAACATCCACATGTACCATGTGCCCTAGTTTAGGATCTGCCTTTGCCACATGACTGGTGCAAGGACAATCATCTTCCTAAATCTTGTCATTTAGCTACTCACCAGCACCTTCCAGTATTACCTGCTAATAGATAGAAGTATCATGTGGGCAAAAGGAAAACATCCTGGAAGCTCCTTCAAAAGGGCTAGATACTGATGATCCTACTTATGATCCTATTGAGATTCTTAAGACTCTCAGGCCCCATTAACACCTGAGCGTAGCATTTTCAGGCAGAAAGTCATGATTTTACAGCGTTTTTGCCGCGTTTTGTCCGCGATTTTGTACAGGGAAAAAGGTCACCAATATAAAAAGCAGAAAAACGCCCAAATCTGCCTAAAAAAAAAGTTCCTGAACTTGTTTGAGCTTGGGGCTTCTAGCTTCAGGTGTTTTAGAGTGGAGATGTGAACCATCTCTATAGAGAATAATTGATTTTTTCCCCTCCAGCGTTTTGTAGCTCCAGGATTCAAGCTACAAAACCCTGAGGTGTGAATGGGGCCTTAGACAGTAAATGGAAATCATCTCAAGCAAGATGCAGAATTACTTTTATTCAAACCACAAAAAATGTGTTGGCTGAAGTTCATCTTGTTGGGGATAGAAATATAGGACTGCAAGTCACGCTCCCAACTCTTTCTTCTGGATAGGCCTAGCAGCCAGATGTGCCCGGGATAGGGCCAATCTCTGGCAGCCGTCCAGGTGGCACAGAACATAGATCACCTGACTGCACCCAAATATATAGGCTCTCCCAGCAGGGCAAAGAATTCAAGAAAAACACTGGCCTTTGACTGAGACTCCCCATATACCCATACCCTGACCTTGCGTTGCCCTTCTATCTAGTACCGTCAATTACCCGGCCACCTAGTGGTAGAAGAGAAAAAATGCAACAAGGCCAAACTTAGGGAGAAATTAATAGATCTCTAACAATCAACCAGGATAACTATTCCTGGCAAGTAAATTTGTGAGGAGCAACCCTGCCTAAACTCCAGGGTGCTACACAGATAACAGTATACATTCAATGTGAAGCAATTGCTGCTTTCTGGGCAGTCAGATTTAAAATAAAAAACGATTTTACTTATAACTGAAATGTCAGTTTTTCGTTGGCACTGGTGGGTTGAATCCCCCACTGACTAATTAAATCTGATAAAGATTCCAGTGGTGAGATTTCCCTTTAGTACTTTGTGTCTCTGCCTCCAAGGTCATAATAGCTTTGTATTGTGGTGACAGTAGGGTGGAACTTTGTATTCTTATGGTTACTATATGACCACTGGACCCCTCAAGAAAAAGCAGGTTAGCATTTGCTAACGCCTGCCAGAAATATTGGCTTTGGGTGTAGATGTCTTTTAATCTTACAGTGGAAAACCCCTATAATATACTTGTAACACCATACACGTTCTGATTTATTGGTGTATGTTTTTTATGTTTTTATGTGTGGACCTGTTAAGACTTTGCATTATTGTATCATTCTTTGTTATTTTAACTAACTTGTATTATTATTAGGAACCACATGCTGATGCCATATTCATCCCCAGTGTCCCTCAGGGATCTGTATGTGATTGCAGGTGTGGTCCAGCGGTTGTTCGTTTGGTGTTAACCACACAAGCATGTGGGTTTGGTTTTAGCCACAGCTACTTGTACTCTCTGTGTGTTCCTGAAGGCAATCACGTAATCCCACATCTCTGTTGAAACAACCATATTTGCTATAATCATTGGAAACAGTGTTAACCAAGACTCTTCTTTCCACTGGAGCCTAGACAGTACTAAGTGTAACATGCATTTGCATTGAGCTGATGTAGCACATAGTATCCTAGTCCCAAAATCTGTTTTATAGTGTATCCATGGCAACCTCTGGAAAGCTTACTTTATGGCTAGGTCATGGGGACAACACATGTCTCAGTTAGGTCTGCCACTTGGCAGATATTTTATCACCTGGGTGAGTTAAATAGGTATTCATGCCAGCGTTAGTATTAGACAGAACCCCTCAAGTAATGGAAAGGAAACAATGGTGTAATGTCAATGGATGTATAACCACAACTGGCCTGTGAAGCTGTATTTGGGTTTGGCTTTTGTAACCATGTCCCCCTGGGCCGCAACTCATTCCGGCGTCTTGAAGTTCCTAAAAACCACCACCTGTGAACAGGGGTCATCAGAAGCCTATCCAAATTTTCCACCCAGAAACATACATTAAGGCTGCTGATTCACAAGCCCCAAAAAATGATGTTATGCTCTTATGTAATGCTAGTTGCCCATTTTTTTAATGCCACCGGCTGGTATTTTTTTTAAAGAAAATTAAATACCAAGTTGTGCCCTACTCAGCTGTTATAGCTGTTTTGGCACGAGCTGATTTTATTCAAGGTTATGTAGACCATATATACAGTGCCTTGAAAAAGCATTCATACCCCTTGAAGTTTTCCACATTTTGTCATGTTACAACCAAAAAAGTAAATATATTTTATTGGGATTTCATGCAATTAGCGGACCTCCAGCTGTTGCAGAACTACAAGTCCCATGAGGCATAGCAAGACTCCCAGAGGCAGAGGCATGATGGGACTTATAGTTTTGCAACAGCTGGAGGTCCGCTAATTGCATATCCCTGTGATAGACCAACACAAAGTGGCACATAATTATGAAGTAGAAGGAAAATTATAAATGGTTTTCAAATTCTTTTACAAATAAATATGTGAAAAGTGTGGCGTGCATTTGTATTCAGCCTCAATACTTTGTAGAACCATCTTTCACTGCAATTACAGTTGCAAGTGTTTTTGGGGATGTCTCTACCAGCTTTGCACATCTAGAGTGATATTTTTGCTCATTCTTCTTTGCAAAATAGCTCAAGCTCCGTCAGATCGGATGGAGAGCGTCTGTGAACAGCAATTTTCAAGTCTTGCCACAGATTCTTAATTGGATTTAGGTCTGGACTTTTGCTGGGCCATTCTAACACATGAATATGCTTTGATCTGAACCATTCCATTGTAGCTCTGGCTGTTTGTTTAGTGTTGTTGTCCTGCTGTAAGGTGAACCTCTGCCCCAGTCTCAAGTCTTTTGCAGACTCAGAAAGACAGATTTTATTCTAAGATTGCCCTGAATTTGGCTCAATCCATCTTCCCATCAACTCTGACCAGCTTCCCTGTCCCTGCTGAAGAAAAACATCCCTACAACATGATGCTGACACCACCCTGTTTCACGGTGGGGATGGTGTGTTCAGGGTGATGTGCAGTGTTAGTTTTCCGCCACATATAGCGTTTTGCTTTTAGGCCAAAAAGTTCAATTTTGGTCTCATCTGACCAGAGCACCTTCTTCCACATGTTTGCTGTGTCCCCCACATGGCTTTTCGCAAACTGCAAATGGGACTTCTTATGACTTTCTTTCAACAATGGCTTTCTTCTTGTAACTCTTCCATAAAGGCCAGATTTGTGGAGTGCACGACTAATAGTTGTCCTGTGGACCAGAGGCGTTGCTAGGGGGGTGCGGGGGGTGCGGTCCGCACCCGGGTGACACCCGCTAGAGGGGTGACACCCTCCCGATGGTGAGGAAAGCCCTGGTATTTTTTTTTCTTTTTTTTTTTTTAATTTTTTTTTTTGTACCCACCCGTTGAAATCTTCCACATGTGATTGGTTCCCCGGGTGGTGGCTGGTGCGGTGCAGAGTATAGTGGGAGGTGGCTCCCGCGGCTCCATCTGGCTGGCTGCAGAGTCGCTCGGCGGCAAGAAGGAGCAGGCAGATCCCCCCCTCCCCCAGAGCCGACCATACCAATGTCCAGCAGCCGTAAGTGTCAGCTCTCTGCCCGCCCCCCTCCCTGGGTTATGTGCAGCCATTGGAGGAGCAGGGCGAGCGGCATTCTGCACAGAGAAAGTCGGATGGACTGACCATGATAGGACACATGCTGGGCCGTGGCGAGGAGCCCAAAACAAAGCTGGTCCTGCAGCCCGCCCTGCTTACCCAGCCTCTCCGCGGTCGTCCGCCGGAGCCCGGGGGCGGAACCAAGTGATCAGCTGATCGGATGGGGGACGAGCTGGAGGAGGTCTCCCGTGCGTGAGCTGTGACTCACAGCCTGTAGGAGACCCCATCTCCTAATATGGCTGGGACTTGTGACAAATCGACTGCTGCCCGCTGCCATGTGGACGGAGCTGAAAAGAAGTTCCCCAAGGTAAGAACTTGTCAGGTGGTGGGGGAAGTGCTGGGGATGAAGGCTTCCAGTCAGACCTTTTCACTGGTGTGTGACTGCCTACACCTGGCTCCACCCCCCTCTTATCCTCCTGGCTACACCCCCCTCCTATCTACCTGGCTACACCCCCTCCACCTGGCTACACCCCCCTCTCCTACTACCTGGCTTCATCCCTCTACCTGGCTACACCCCCCTCCACCTGGCTACACCCCCCTCCTATCTACCTGGCTTCATCCCTCTACCTGGCTACACCCCCCTCCACCTGGCTACACCCCCCTCCTATCTACCTGGCTTCATCCCTCTACCTGGCTACACCCCCCTCTCCTACTACCTGGCTTCATCCCTCTACCTGGCTACACCCCCCTCCACCTGGCTACACCCCCCTCCTATCTACCTGGCTTCATCCCTCTACCTGGCTACACCCCCCTCTCCTACTACCTGGCTTCATCCCTCTACCTGGCTACACCCCCCTCCACTTGGCTACACCCCCCTCCTGTCCATCTGGCTCCATCCCTCTACCTGGCTTCACCCCCTCCACCTGGCTACATCCCTCTACCTGGCTACACCCCCTCCACCTGGCTACACCCCCCTCCTGTCCACCTGGCTCCATCCCTCTACCTGGCTACACCCCCTCCACCTGGCTACACCCCCCCTCCTATCTACCTGGCTTCATCCCTCCACCTGGCTACACCTCCTCCACCTGGCTACACCCCCCTCTTCTACTACCTGGCTTCATCCCTCTACCTGGCTACACCCCCCTCCACCTGGCTACACCCCCCTCCTGTCCATCTGGCTCCATCCCTCTACCTGGCTACACCCCCTCCACCTGGCTACATCCCTCTACCTGGCTACACCCCCTCCACCTGGCTACACCCCCCTCCTGTCCACCTGGCTCCATCCCTCTACCTGGCTACACCCCCTCCACCTGGCTTCATCCCTCCACCTGGCTACACCTCCTCCACCTGGCTACACCCCCCTCTTCTACTACCTGGCTTCATCCCTCTACCTGGCTACACCCCCTCCACCTGGCTACACCCCCCTCTCCTATCTACCTGGCTTCATCCCTCTACCTGGCTACACCTCCTCCACCTGGCTACACCCCCTCCTGTCCACCTGGCTCCATCCCTCTACCTGGCTACAACCCCTCCACCTGGCTACACCCCCCTCCTATCTACCTGGCTTCATCCCTCTACCTGGCTACACCCCCTCCACCTGGCTACACCCCCCTCCTATCTAACTGGCTTCATCCCTCTACCTGGCTACACCCCCTCCACCTGGCTACACCCCCCCCCCCCTCCCAGGAAACTTTCTCACCTCTACCTGGCTCCATCCTTAGTAATTTCACCTGCTCATAGCAGGCTTTCAAAGAACACCCAATATGAAAAACCCCTCCATAGCAGGTTCATTAACCACTTCACCCCGGCTCCAATTGGCAGCCAAAGGACCAGGCCCCTTTTTGCGATTCGGCATCCTTCGTCGCTTTAACTGACTGCCCCCTTGCGCGGTCCTGCGACGTGGCTCCCAAACAAAATTGGCGTCCTTTTTTTACCACAAATAGAGCTTTCAAAAAAACATTTTTTTTCCTCAGTTTAGGCCGATACGTATTCATTCTACATATTTTTGGTAAAACAAAATTGCAATTAGCGATTATTGATTGGTTTGCGCAAAAGTTATAGCGTTTACAAAATAGGGGATAGTTTTATAGCATTTTTATTAATATTTTTTTTTTTTACTAGTAATGGCGGCGATCAGCGATTTTTATTGTGACTGTGACATTATGGCGGACACATCGGACATTTTTGACACATTTTTGGGACCATTGTCATTTATACAGCAATCAATGCTATTTAAATGCATTGATTCCTGTATAAATGACAGTGGCAGTGAAAGAGTTAACCACTAGGGGGAGGGGAGGGGTTATGGGCTGTGATGTGTGTGTTTTTTTACATTAGGGGAGCAGCCGATCAATGACAGGCAAAGTAGGAAGCGCGGGGAGAGGTTTGTTTACACAGACCTCTTCCTGTTCTTCAGCTCTGTGACCGCATCGCGGGACACCAGCGGCGATCGGGTCCGCTGGTCCCGCGGCCGGGGTCACGGAGCTCCCGACTGGGTCGCGAGCGCGCCCCCGGCTAGGCTTTTTAAAGGGCCACGTACCGGTACGTGGTTTTGCCTAGCCGTGCCATTCTGCCGATGTACATCGGCATGAGGCGGTCGGGAAGCGGTTAAATTGCAAGACTTGATATGAACGATTCAATATTCTTTATGTTACTTTGTTTCATTGGAGCATTCACTCTCCCTTTTATACAAAAAAAAAAAAAATGTAATACATACATTTTTTACTTTCTTCCTTGGTATGTGTTCTCTTTCAAATGCCCCTTTATGCATTTGGACATACCTCCTTAGATATCAGTCTGTCCAAACAGTATGGCAACTCCAAGCCAATCAGGAGGGCGAGTCTCGGACGGCCGAGACAATCGTGGACATTGCTGGACAGAGATGGGGCTCAGGTAAGTATTAGGGAGGCCGAGGGGGGCTGCTGCATACAGAAGGCGTTTTATCTTAATGCGGCACAGTGGTGTAGTGGTTAGCACTCTCACCTAGCAGTAAAAATGGTTGCTGGTTCAAATCCCAACCACGACACTACCTGCCTGGAGTTTGCATGTTCTCCCTGTGCCTGCGTGGGTTTCAACCCGGGTACACTGGTTTCCTCCCACACTCCAAAGACATGCTGGTAGGTTAATTGGGTTCTATCCAAAATTGGCCCCAGTATATATGTATGTTAGTTGGGGACCTTGGATTGTGGGCTCCTTGAGGGTAGGGTCCGATGTGTGTATGCCGATATATACATGGAGCGCTGCGTAAGTTGACAGCGCTATATGGGTAGCTTAATAAAATAATAGATGAGCATCTTAATAAGACACAATATATAGGGATAGGGACAATTGTAGACATGGAGTTTGCATGTTCTCCCTGTGCCTGCGTGGGTTTCATCTGGGTACTCCAGTTTCCTCCCACACTCCAAAGACATGCTGGTAGGTTAATTGGCTTCTGTCCAAAATTGTCCCTAGTATATATGTATGTGAGTTGGGGACCTTGGATTGTGGGCTCCTTGAGGGTAGGGTCCGATGTGAGTATGCCGATGTATACGTGGAGCGCTGCGTAAATTGACAGCGCTATATGGGTAGCTTAATAAAATAATAGATGAGCATCTTAATGAGACACAATATACATGGGGACAATTGTAGACACGCACCCACACTCACTCAGGTGGTACTGGATGGACTGGTGTCTTTATTCAACCTTTCTAGCTATGTAACTATAAAATGCATTAAGATAAGAAACCTTTTTCCTTTTCAACCTCTCTTCTTTTAGGCATTCTTTATTTATATAAAGTTTTTACAATTACAATAAGCAGAAAAACATAGAAATACACAAGATACATAAACCTAACCATCCACGTACAAATTCAGAAGGGGTACTATTAGGATACCACCATAAATCTAGGTCTAGAATATTTAACCTCTATGATAAAAGAAGTATAAAGAAAGAAGTATAAGCATAGAAAAGAAGGAAAGGGAGAAAGAAGAAAACAAAAAAACAAAAAAAAATAATCATGTAATTACTCTTGGCAGACAAAGGGGGTTTAGGAAAGTCGAAGGTCGACGATGTAAGGAGAATGTAGTGGTGCAGGAGGTTATCCAACCAGAATCTTTTTTAATTCTGTACAGGAAAATTTAGGCCAATAGAACCATGTTTAAGTACTTTCAGGTTATATCTTTCATAGTCAGGCACTCTTGATGCGTGCCTGTCACAGCTATTTTCCCCCGCCGCAACAGTTTTATTTATCCCTTACACAGAACTGCATACTGTGCCAAGTAAAGCACCATTTTAGGTATCCATAGTTGCACTTGCTAAAGTCTATATTGCCCAGCCATTTGAGAACTTTACTGCTTTGGCCTCTGAAACTGAAGGCTGCATTGCCCTGAATTCTCTGCTTGAGCTCTTTGGTACACCATCTGAGTACCGTATATACTCGAGTATAAGCCGACCCGAATATAAGCAGAGGCACCTAATTTTACCACAAAAAACTGGGAAAACGTATTGACTCGAGTATAAGCCTAGGGTGAGAAATGCGCAGCTACTGTAAGTGGAAAAGAGGGTCAACAAAGCCCATTTGCAGCCTCACTGTGCCCATTTGCAGCCAGGTCCCCCGAACTTCAAACTCTAGATGCTCCCTAGCTGCAGCCAAAATTTGGAGTCTCTGAACCCAAAGGGTCCCAAAATGACATTGCTGCAGATGGACACAGTTGACTGAATTTGGGGCCCCATATGTCTGGGCCACTTGGTGCTCGGAATTTGGATATGTTGTAGTGTTGGTTTCACTTGGCTTGCACATCAAATTTTGGGTTCCTAGCACCAAGTGGCCCTGAGATACGGGGCCCAAAGTCGGGTCGGAAAATGTCATTCTCCTGCAGAAAAGTGCTTGTCTTGAGTATAAGCCGAGGGGGGGTGTTTCAGCACAAAAAAATGTGCTGAAAAACTTGGCTTATACTCGAGTATATATGGTATATATATGTTCATGTCAGATATCCACTACATTTGTTCCAGCACCTTCCCTGTTGTCTACTCTACTTGTGCTGAGACCCAGTCTGCTGTTCTTGATGTCCTGATTGACATTCATCCTACCTCTGAGTGCTCTTTTGCTGCACCCAGGAAGGTCCTTTTACCCAGAATGGTATGTTTAACATCCTTTCTGCTGTTCAACTTCTTGCAATCATAGTTTTGCCAATGACCCACTTTCCTTCATGCAGGAATCTACCTGGTGTTTAGCAAACTTCTGTCTTTTTTTGATGCCCATTCTGTAGTTCTTCATTTTCTGCCTGACACTGACCTTCTATCTGTTTTTTGAGCAACGTGAATCTTCCAGGTTCGGGTTTCCTGCATTTGATGAGGTGTCTTCTGCTGCCCAGTTTTGTCTCTGAGCCTGCCTCTAGCAAGGTACCATTTTTTATATAGCTTGTCTGTTTAAGGTTCATCTTCTGTCTTTCTTGACTCCAACACAGGGTCCTCAGCTGCTCAGGCCATTATTTGTCCAGGCTTTCTTTCACAAGACATAGCTCCGGGCAACCAGCATGTCCTTCAAACTATTATTCTCAAAAGCCTACCTACCACACTGTTTACCTTTCCTGAACTCCGAGACCAGCAGTTCAGCAGTATTTGAGTATGTGCCAAAGCCAGTGGTTTACAAACCTGTCTCAAAGCAGATTCCAAGGTTTCCATGGCTGACTAAAAAGCAATCGTAAGGCTTTTTACTGATTCGATAGATAAATTCACAAGGCTATATTTGGCCTGCCAAAGGCTTTGTGTTTCTGTACAGTCAGTCTTAACATTTACACAGTCCATCCAGGCAGCACAATCAGGTTAGTGACCTGACCTTTCTACTGCAGTTACACAATACAATTTGTATCACCTTCGTCGTTGCCAAGACAAATTCAATTACTTACATGATAGGCAGCTTAATGAATGGGTGCTTTTTTTTATCTGCCCAGACTTCAGCTTTAATTATTTTTTAAATTAAAGCGGTTCTGCACTCATTTCATTTAGTAAATCTCTTTGCCTTCCAAATCAGGCAAAGAGTACTAAATGAAATGTTTTTTTTTTTTTTTTTTTACCTTGTAATTGAAGACTTCCGGTCTTCTCCCTCTGCGGCGGCGGGCGGGGTCTTGCGTCGATCGTCGTCACGCCGCACTGTCTCCTGGGATCTGGTGTCATTGATCCCAGGAGTCAGTGCGGGCATCTTCCGAAATCTCGCGAGATTTCGGCCACATCTTCCGAAATCTCCCAAGATTTCGGCCGCATCTGCCGAAATCTCGTGAGATCTCGGCAGATGAGCCGTTACTGCGCACGCGCGAGTAACGGCAGTGCATGCTGGGCCATCTAAAGTCCCTGTGGGTGTTTCACATGCCCACAGGCAAGATGGCCCCCAGCACTAAAGAAGAAGACGAGGAACTTCATCGGACGAAAACCGGCGGCGATCGAGATGGAAGATGGAACAGGTGAGTCCCCTAATAAAGGTAAGCACACTTTATATTACATCCTAAAAAAAAAATTTTTTTTTCAGAGTGCAGAACCGTTTTAATTATCTAAGGTTGGTCACCCTATTTCTGCCTGCACACATTGCCAGTCATTCCTTCACCTGAACCACCTCATCTTGTTTCAGACCCTACTCCATCCATTCCACCTTCTCCAGACAACATCCACATGTACCATGTGCCCTAGTTTAGGATCTGCCTTTGCCACATGACTGGTGCAAGGACAATCATCTTCCTAAATCTTGTCATTTAGCTACTCACCAGCACCTTCCAGTATTACCTGCAGGGGCGTAACTATAGGGGGTGCAGCAGTCGCGAGCGCAACCGGGCCCTGTGCTGCAAGGGGCCCATGTGCCCCCCTCTACATATGGCCGGTGGCAGCATAGGTGGTTAGGCACCGGGCGCACGGGTGGCTGGAGGTGGGGGGTGACTAGCAGAGCTCCATGCTCGACTACCGCACTGGCTGCTCTTTAGTTGTGCATTCCCCACACAACCTGTGTCCTCTGCCGCTCCTCCGGGTCCCCCTCTCCTGCTCCATGCAGTGCTGCTCAGTCCAGTGTCTGTCCTCCCCAGCCAGAGTCCCGCCCCCTGAGTCCGGCTCACACTGCACTGCATGCTTCTCCCGGGCAAACAAACTTTAAGCACATAGATGCAGGCAGCCCTATGAGAGCCGGCCCCCCAAAGGACACCGCAGGCTTGTCTGCCAGCACCCCCCCCTCCTCCCCATCATACACAGATGTTGACAGGTCTTTCTGGGAGATATGTCCCCTAAGGATAGGGACTCCATCTCCCCTGGGGACAGGGCCCAGTTCTCCCTAAAGGACAGGGACCCCATTTCCCTTGGGGACAAGGACCCCCATCTCCTCTGGGGACAGGGCCCACTTCTCCCCAGAGGACAGGCACCCCATTTCCCTTAGGGACAGGGACCCCATCTCCCCTAAGGACAAGGACCCAATATCTCCTGGGGACAGGGCCCACTTCTCCCCAGAGGACAGGGACCCAATTTCCCTTTCCCTCCTTCCACTTTGTCTCAAAGGTGTAACATCATAGGTCTGTTTAGACCTCTGATATCTCACCAAAGTCCCCCAACGGGACTCCTAAAAAATTGTAAAAAATAATTTTAAAAAAACTGCTGATACCAGTGGTGGAACTACAGGGCTCACAAAAGTCGTACCTGTGACCGAGCCCTGGAGTTCCACCACCGGACTCGGAGGGAAAGGCCTCGGCTGGGGTTCAGTGGGGCCCTTCATGGTTTCTTGCACCGAGGCCCTGAAGGTTCTAGTTACACCACTGATTACCTGCTAATAGATAGAAGTATCATGTGGGCAAAAGGAAAACATCCTGGAAGCTCCTTCAAAAGGGCTAGATACTGATGATCCTACTTATGATCCTATTGAGATTCTTAAGACTCTCAGACCCCATTAACACCTGAGCGTAGCATTTTCAGGCAGAAAGTCATGATTTTACAGCGTTTTTGCCGCGTTTTGTCCGCGATTTTGTACAGGGAAAAAGGTCACCAATATAAAAAGCAGAAAAACGCCCAAATCTGCCTAAAAAAAAAGTTCCTGAACTTGTTTGAGCTTGGGGCTTCTAGCTTCAGGTGTTTTAGAGTGGAGATGTGAACCATCTCCATAGAGAATAATTGATTTTTTTTCCCCTCCAGCGTTTTGTAGCTTCAGGATTCAAGCTACAAAACCCTGAGGCGTGAATGGGGCCTTAGACAATAAATGGAAATCATCTCAAGCAAGATGCGGACTTACTTTTATTCAAACCACAAAAAATGTGTTGGCTGAAGTTCATCTTGTTGGGGATAGAAATATAGGACTGCAAGTCACGCTCCCAACTCTTTCTTCTGGATAGGCCTAGCAGCCAGATGTGCCCGGGATAGGCCCAATCTCTGGCAGCCGTCCAGGTGGCACAGAACATAGATCACCTGACTGCACCCAAATATATAGGCTCTCCCAGCAGGGCAAGGAATTCAAGAAAAACACTGGCCTTTGACTGAGACTCCCCATATACCCATACCCTGACCTTGCGTTGCCCTTCTATCTAGTACCGTCAATTACCCGGCCACCTAGTGGTAGAAGAGAAAAAATGCAACAAGGCCAAACTTAGGGAGAAATTAATAGATCTCTAACAATCAACCAGGATAACTATTCCTGGCAAGTAAATTTGTGAGGAGCAACCCTGCCTAAACTCCAGGGTGCTACACAGATAACAGTATACATTCAATGTGAAGCAATTGCTGCTTTCTGGGCAGTCAGATTTAAAATAAAAAACGATTTTACTTATAACTGAAATGTCAGTTTTTCGTTGGCACTGGTGGGTTGAATCCCCCACTGACTAATTAAATCTGATAAAGATTCCAGTGGTGAGATTTCCCTTTAGTACTTTGTGTCTCTGCCTCCAAGGTCATAATAGCTTTGTATTGTGGTGACAGTAGGGTGGAACTTTGTATTCTTATGGTTACTATATGACCACTGGACCCCTCAAGAAAAAGCAGGTTAGCATTTGCTAACGCCTGCCAGAAATATTGGCTTTGGGTGTAGATGTCTTTTAATCTTACAGTGGAAAACCCCTATAATATACTTGTAACACCATACACGTTCTGATTTATTGGTGTATGTTTTTTATGTTTTTATGTGTGGACCTGTTAAGACTTTGCATTATTGTATCATTCTTTGTTATTTTAACTAACTTGTATTATTATTAGGAACCACATGCTGATGCCATATTCATCCCCAGTGTCCCTCAGGGATCTCTATGTGATTGCAGGTGTGGTCCAGCGGTTGTTCGTTTGGTGTTAACCACACAAGCATGTGGGTTTGGTTTTAGCCACAGCTACTTGTACTCTCTGTGTGTTCCTGAAGGCAATCACGTAATCCCACATCTCTGTTGAAACAACCATATTTGCTATAATCATTGGAAACAGTGTTAACCAAGACTCTTCTTTCCACTGGAGCCTAGACAGTACTAAGTGTAACATGCATTTGCATTGAGCTGATGTAGCACATAGTATCCTAGTCCCAAAATCTGTTTTATAGTGTATCCATGGCAACCTCTGGAAAGCTTACTTTATGGCTAGGTCATGGGGACAACACATGTCTCAGTTAGGTCTGCCACTTGGCAGATATTTTATCACCTGGGTGAGTTAAATAGGTATTCATGCCAGCGTTAGTATTAGACAGAACCCCTCAAGTAATGGAAAGGAAACAATGGTGTAATGTCAATGGATGTATAACCACAACTGGCCTGTGAAGCTGTATTTGGGTTTGGCTTTTGTAACCATGTCCCCCTGGGCCGCAACTCATTCCCGCCATCTTGAAGTTCCTAAAAACCACCACCTGTGAACAGGGGTCATCAGAAGCCTATCCAAATTTTCCACCCAGAAACATACATTAAGGCTGCTGATTCACAAGCCCCAAAGAATGATGTTGTGCTCTTATGTAATGCTAGTTGCCCATTTTTTTAATGCCACCGGCTGGTATTTTTTTTAAAGAAAATTAAATACCAAGTTGTGCCCTACTCAGCTGTTATAGCTGTTTTGGCATGAGCTGATTTTATTCAAGGTTATGTAGACCATATATACAGTGCCTTGAAATAGTATTCCAACCCCTTGAAGTTTCCCACATTTTGTCATGTTACAACCAAAAAAGTAAATGTATTTTATTGGGATTTCACGCAATTAGCGGACCTCCAGCTGTTGCAGAACTACAAGTCCCATGAGGCATAGCAAGACTCCCAGAGGCAGAGGCATGATGGGACTTGTAGTTTTGCAACAGCTGGAGGTACGCTAATTGCATATCCCTGTGATGGACCAACACAAAGTGGCACATAATTATAAAGTAGAAGGAAAATTATAAATGGTTTTCAATTTTTTTTACAAATAAATATGTGAAAAGTGTGGTGTGCATTTGTATTCAGCCTCAATACTTTGTAGAACCACCTTTCACTGCAATTACAGTTGCAAGCGTTTTTGGGGATGTCTCTACCAGCTTTGCACATCTAGAGAGTGACATTTTTGCCCATTCTTCTTTGTAAAATAGCTCAAGCTCTGTCAGATTGGATGGAGAGCGTCTGTGAACAGCAACTTTCAAGTCACAGATTCTCAATTGGATTTATTTAGGTCTGGACTTTTGCTGGGCCATTCTAACACATGAATATGCTTAGATCGAAACCATTCCATTGTAGCTCTGGCTGTATGTTTAGGGTCGTTGTCCTGCTGGAAGGTGAACCTCTGCCCCAGTCTCAAGTCTTTTGCAGACTCAAAAAGACTGATTTTATTCTAAGATTGCCCTGAATTTGGCTCAATCCATCTTCCCATCAACTCTGACCAGCTTCCCTGTCCCTGCTGAAGAAAAACATCCCTACAACATGATGCTGCCACCACCCTGTTTCACGGTGGGGATGGTGTGTTCAGGGTGATGTGCAGTGTTAGTTTTCCGCCACATATAGCGTTTTGCTTTTAGGCCAAAAAGTTCAATTTTGGTCTCATCTGACAGAGCACCTTCTTCCACATGTTTGCTGTGTCCCCCACATGGCTTTTCGCAAACTGCAAATGGGACTTCTTATGACTTTCTTTCAACAATGGCTTTCTTCTTGTAACTCTTCCATAAAGGCCAGATTTGTGGAGTGCACGACTAATAGTTGTCCTGTGGACAGATTCTCCCACCTGAGCTGTGGATCTCTGCAGCTCCTCCAGAGTTACCATGGGCCGCTTCTCTGATTAATGAGAAGCAAATGCACGCAACACTTTTCAGATATTTTTTTGTAAAAAAAATTTAAATCCATTTATCATTTTCCCTTTCACTTCACAATTATGCGCCACTTTGTGTTGGTCTATCACATAAAATCCTAATAAAATACATTTACGTTTTTGGTTGTATGTATACTTTTTCAAGGCACTGTAGGTACAGTATGCCAAGCACTTGGGCATTTATTTATTTAATTGGCCAGAATATGAATTTATTCTGGCCATTGACATAAAAAGACGCTCAAGCGCTAAACATGCCTAGTGTTTAGGCGTGTTTGGACATGTTTACACACATTTTTTTTTTAATGCTCAAAAGCTCCTCTCCTGAATGCTACTTTGTTGGGTTTTCTTTTTCTGCCTCTAAACTCCTGTAAATAGTTCACCTATAGTGTGCATGGACACAATAGGGGTTATTTACTAAAGGAAAATCCACTTTGCAGTGCAAGTGCACTTGGAAGTAAAGTCGCTGTAGATCCAAGGGGGACATTCAAGGAAAATAAAAAAACAGCATTTTAGCTTGCACATGATTGGATGATAAAATCAGCAGAGCTTCCCCTATTTCAGATCTACCCCTTAGATTTAAAGTTACTGCACTTCCAATTGCACTTGCAGTGCAAAGTGTACTTTCCTTTCGTAAATAGCATCCATAGTTCAAAATGGAGTTTAGAGGCACAAAAACAACAGACTCAAACACCTGTAAAAGCAAAGTTTTTGAGCTCAAGTGTGCATGAGGCTTGAATGTATTACAGATACCAAATATTAAAATTCAAACAAATAATGTAGCAAATGATTGTTCTCCACCTCAGACAGCAACCCATAATAATCCCCAAAACGATATATCTTAAATAAGCTAAACCGATTAATAAATTATTAATAAATAATTAATAAACCCCTAAATATATATTTTCTATGAGTTATTAAGTTCAAGATTGCCTAGACTATTAGTAATATCAGCATTGATATGCCATTCCATATATTTAAATGTGAACCTAAATAGTTGTATCTGCACCAAATCTAGAATATAATCCATAAATTGTTTCCACCTCTTACAAAAATTTCCAGCTTTTAAAAGTTAAGTGGATGTTGCGCTAAAAAGGTCCTGACAGCGGGGATGTGATGGATTTTCTTGCAGGGAAAGAAAATCCATCACTTACCTTAGTGAAAGCAGCACACATAGTGCACAAAAACACTGGCTAGGCGCACAGTTAACCCTTTGATCGCCCTTGGATCACCTATGTGGCAGCCCCCATCCCCTAATTACAAAAATCTGGAGGAAAGCAGTTAGGACATAAGACCCAGTGATGTCAGCTACAGAATGCAGAATCCATTGTGCCACGGTGTGTATATTCATATGATTTTATCCAATAATTACTGTATGTTAACTGTTTTTCCCCAGTGTTTTTTAACGAGGCAGTGGGGAGGTGGTTCTGGAGGCGCTTTCACATAAGTGGACTTTGCAATGTTCACTTTAAAGTCTAAACTTAACCACTTGCCGACCGCCCTATAGCCGATTTACTGCTACAGGGCAGCCGTTATGTGCAGAATCACGTATATATACGATTTCTGCACTACAGGGTAGGGGGCGCTCACGCGGGCCGCTTTTGCTGTGATTAGTAACAGCAGAAGCCGATCAGCGGGTGCCGGCCAATGGATGTCCACCGGCACCCGCTGATCGTTGAGGAGAATGGCTGGACGGAGCTCTGCATTGTGTACACAATGCAGAGCTTCATCCTGACAGCGGGGATGTGGTGGATTTTCTTTCCCTGCAAAGGGAAAAGCAAAGCAGTGAAAGAAAATCCACCACATCCCTTGGTGAAAGCAGCATACATAGTGCACAAAACACTGGTTAGGCACACAGTTAACCCTTCGATCACCTTAGATGTTTAACCCCTTCCCAGCCAGTGTCATTAGTACAGTGATAGTGCATATTTTTAGCACTGATCACTGTATTAGTGTCACTGGTTCCTACAAAGTGTCAAAAGTGTCAGATTGTCTGCCGCAATATCGCAGTCCTGCTATAAGTCACTGATCACTGCCATTACTAGTATAAAAAAATAAAAATTCCAGTATATATCCCATAGCTATAACTTTTACGCAAACCAATCAATATACACATATTGGGATTTTATTTCACGAAAAATATGTAGCAGTATACAAATTGGCCTAAATATATGAAGAAATTCGATTTTTTTTAATTTTTATTAGATATGTTTTATAGCAGAAAGTAAAAAAAATATATATATTTTTTCAAAATTGTCTTTTTTTTGTTTATAGTGTACAAACTAAAAAACTGCACTGGTGATCAAATACCACCAAAAGAAAGTTCTATTTGTGGGAAAAAAATTGTCAGTTAAAATAACACGCAAAAAATGGCCTGGTCATGAATGGGGTAAATCTTCCAGAGGTCAAAAAGGGGTGCTAGAAGGGGTGAATTTGAGGGGAGGGGGGGATTTGTACTAGGAGGGTGGATTTCTGTTAGGAAGGGGTATTTGGAGGAGAGGAGTTGTGCTAGTAGAGATGATTGGAAGGATATGTGCTGGGGGGGGGGGGGGTCGAGGGGGAGGATAAGTTGCTAGAAAAGGGAATTTGAGGGGAGGGAGAGGATTTGAGCTGGGAGGCAGGATTTGTACTAGAAGAGGGGACATTTTTGTTACATAGTTACCTAGTAGGTGAGGTTGAAAAAAGACTGAAGTCCATCAAGTCCAACCTATGTGTGTGATTATATGTCAGTATTACATTGTATATCCCTGTATGTTGTGGTCGTTCAGGTGCTTATCTAATAGTATCTTGAAACTATCGATGCTCCCCACTGAGACCACCGCCTGTGGAAGGGAATTCCACATCCTTGCTGCTCTTACAGTAAAGAACCCTCTACGTAGTTTAAGGTTGAACCTCTTTTCTTCTAATTTTAATGAGTGGCGAAAACATTTTATCCCTATTGTGGGGTCACCAATATAGTATTTGTATATTGAAATCATATCCCCTCTCAAGTGTCTCTTCTCCAGAGAGAATAAGTTCAGTGCTCGCAACCTTTCCCCATAACTAATATCCTCCAGACCCTTTATTAGCTGTTGCCCTTCTCTGAACTCTCTCCATTTCCAGTACATCCTTCCTGAGGACTGGTGCCCAGAACTGGAAAGCATACTCTAGGTGCGGCCGGACCAGAGTCTTGTAGAGCGGGAGAATTATCGTTTTATCTCTGGAATTAATCCCTTTTTTAATGCATGCCAATATTCTGTTTGCTTTGTTAGCAGCAACTTGCCATTGCTGAGCCTATCATCTACTAGGACCCCCAGGTCCTTTTCCATCCTAGATTCCCCCAGAGGTTCTCCCCCCAGTGTATAGATTGCATTCATATTTTTGCCACCCAAATGCATTATTTTACATTTTCTACATTGAACCTCATTTGCCATGTAGTTGCCCACCCCATTCATTTGTTCAGATCTTTTTGCAAGGTTTCCACATACTGCAGAGAAGTTATTGCCCTGCTTAGCTTAGTATCGTCCGCAAATACAGAGATTGAACTGTTTTCCCCATCCTCCAGGCCATTTATGAACAAATTAAACAGGATTGGTCTCAGCACAGAACCCTGGGGGACCTCACTACCCACCCCTGACCATTCCGAGTACTCCCCATTTATCACCACCCTCTGAACTCGCCTTTATAGCCAGTTTTCAATCCATGAACTCACCCTATGGTCCATGCCAACTGACCTTATTTTGTACAGTAAACGTTTATGGGGAAATGTGTCAAATGCTTTTGCAAAATCCAGATACACCACGTCTACTGGCCTTCCTTTATCTAGATGGCAACTCACCTCCTCATAGAAGGTTAATAGATTGGTTTGGCAAAAACGATTCTTTTCGTGAATCCATGCTGATTACTGCTAATGATACCATTCTCATTACTAAAATCTTGTATATAGTCCCTTATCATCCTCTCCAAGAGTGTACATACCATTGATGTTAGGCTAACTGGTCTGTAATTCCCAGGGATGTATTTTGGGCCCTTTTTAAATATTGGTGCAACATTGGCTTTTCTCCAATCAGCTGGTACCATTCCAGTCAGTAGACTGTCCATGTTAACCATGGAGGTGCTTCCTGTGATGTGTCATTAGGATAAACATTGCAGTTTTGGTTACTGAAGCCCCTTGATTCCCTTGTGAAGACTGAGGAGACTAATAAATTCAGTACTTTCACCATCTCCCCATCCTTTGTAACCAGATTCCTTCCTCATTCTTTATGGGGCCAATATGGTCTGTCCTCCCTTTTTTACTGTTTGCATACTTAAAGAATTTCTTGGGATTTTTTTTGCTCTCCTCTGCTATGTGTCTTTCATGTTCTATCTTAGCCGTCCTTATTTCACCCTTACATTTTATAAAGTCTGAATGCTGATGATGATCCCTCAACCTTGTATTTTTAGAAGGCCTTCTCCTTTGCTTTTATATGCATTTTTACATTGGAGTTAAGCCCTCCATTTATTACCCACAGGGATGCACTGGCTAATGCCCTTATTTAATAGGCTCTTAAAGCAAAACCATCTCTCCTCCGTGTTCTTTGTTCCTAAGATTTTATCCCAATTTATGCCTTCTAGCAAGGTTTGTAGTTTAGGAAAGTTGGCTCTTTTGAAATTCAGTGTCTTTGTATTCCCCTTATGTTTCCTATTTGCGTGATTTATACTGAAGCCAATTGTTCAGGGAGAATTTTGATTTGCAAAGAGAATTTATGGGGTAAGTGTTCAAGTGCTCAATTGTTTGGGGCAGGAGGGGTGGCATCTTTGATCCTGCCTCGGCACTGTGGGCCCAGTTGGGTACTCTTAAAAGTGGCTGTTACAGGTCCATCAGCTACATTAATCCTCACTGCAGCAGAAGATTACAGTGCCAAAGGTGGGTGTGGAACGATGGAGGAAGATTTCAATCAATGCAGGAGCCAGCAGCACAAGTGAAACATTGGATCAATAGTAAGTCATGTCCCTTGTTCTGATATTTAAAAAAAAATATAAAGAGAAAGAAATAAACTTAATTATTAAATAAATATTCTCTATGAATATTTATTAACTTTCTCAATGCACTTTGAGCCACAGGACAGGTCAACAATGGATGCTCACATCTGAATGGAGAGTAAAGCATTGCTTTAGGTTACAATCTTCTGGCATTTTGCCATCAGTCTCTGTAATCATTACATCATTTCACATTTCCTACGGCACATCTGGTTATCTTTTAATTCACATGTTCTACACCAGCCCCAATGACAATTAAGACATGCAGCCAGAAAAAAACCTGCAAAAATAATGTTGGTACAGTACATTGCGTGGTCTGTATATTTTAGAAAATAAGGGGAAAAGAAAGGGATGTGCTATTTAAAGTACTTATACTTTATAGTGTAACACTTTGTTGGTGGTCCCCTAGCCCCCCATCCCAGGCTTATATTCACCTGTCCCTAATCCAGCAAGGTACTGGATTTATGGCTGCACAGCTGTCTGTCAAAATATTCCTGGCCAGGCTCCCCCATCTGCTCTGTACGCCCATTTAATCCTAAGGTTAAGTTCTGCAGCATTAGCTTGTACTCCAAACTAAAGGCCTGTACACACGATATGAAAATCAGAAGTAAAATTTAGTCCGACATTTCGGATCTCTAGTATGGTGCATTTGACAATCGATTGCGATTTTTCGTACGATAAAAGCTGGATGTGCAGGCTATGAAATTTTAATCATACGTGAACACAACCTCTGACTTTCGTTTAATTAGTACGGTTTTTGTCTGGAAAAAATCATAAGAGCAAGAAGAGCAAGAATACCATCGCTCAGGAACTAAAGAA
Source organism: Lithobates sylvaticus (assembly GCA_028564925.1). NCBI lineage: Eukaryota > Metazoa > Chordata > Amphibia > Anura > Ranidae > Lithobates > Lithobates sylvaticus. The sequence goes on along the minus strand of CM053031.1, from coordinate 243,732,670 downwards.
TATATACAAAACTATTCAACACATTACGTCACTTCTAAAGTTGAATTCTGTTGTACGAGAATTTTCTTATGGTGAGTAACCTCTTCACTTTTGATATGAGACTAGCATGCAACAAAAAGTGAGTGGGGGAGTGAGAGGTGTCTACAAAATAGGTAAAAAAGCTCAACTCTAGGCAGATATAAAGGACACAAAACAACGCAGATCTGTGTTCATTAAAGTAAAACTATAAACAAAACTTTTTTAGTTTTCATTTTGGATAGCGTTAGGGAACGTTAGTGTTGAACCCCTGTCAGTTTTCTTTCTTCCATCTGTGTCCTTTTGGGGAAATTTACCTTCACTTCCTGTCTTGTAGTCAAAACAGGAAGTAAGAGGAAATCCCTGTAAATGAAGTGTAGCGGATGCTGTTTAGCCCAACCTTCCACCTTCCCCTGTCTTGTTCGGTCCGCCGACAGAGAGTGTACAGCCGCCGCTGCATGGAAGACAGAGTGGCTGTCAGTTTCTCTTTTCTCCTTCCCCTTCCGCTCGACCCCACCTTCCTCCAGTCAGCGGGGGAAGCAGTAACAGCGGGGACTAGAGCAGCTATGCTGTGGGAGGCTGCCACAGCAGAAGACCCAACCAGCCATCCCAGAAGGAGAGTGCAGCTTCCAGTTCCCTGTTGGCCACAGGGAGGACCAATCATGAAAGACCAGAGGAGGACTATGGGAAATTAAGCCACTGGTGGCTCAATAGTGGGGCTATAGGAGAAAAATACAGCCCCCAGCATGCCAGACAGCAGAGGAAGAGAGAGAGCCTGGAGCCCAGACAGGAATGGGCAGGGTGATCTAGGAAGGGGAAAAGACATGAGGCAGCCAGGAAGAGAGGACATGAGGAGGATGGGACAGAGGAGGAGAGGACCACGTGACCTTGCCTGTGGTGTGGAGCGATCGCGGCCAGGACAGATTGGTGACCCTCTCTGCCAGCCAGATCAACCCCTGAATGCAAATCCACTGTCGCAGACACCCCATCGGCTGTGTGGATACCCGTACAGACATCGCAGGGTCCTTAGGTCATCAGGTTGCCAGTTCATCAAATGGCAGATCCTTTAAGAGTCATCCTATTTTCTTGAGCCTGCCTTGGTATCATCAGGATTGGTGAGCGGGCGGAAGCCCACCCTGTGTACACACTACAAAGACACTGCATGCAGACAACTTTATCCCATCTCTTTACATTAGAGCTTCCTAAGGAAACACATACTGTATGTTATTCTTTATTGCTGGTCGCCATTGCACAGCAATTCCCCTGGGCCCTTGTGGAGTTAGCTGAAGACTCTGGACATCTGCACTACAAGGATTTCTCCACTTATTTCTCCCCCCACTTAAAGAACTCAGTGTATAACATTAGTGCAAATTAAGGGGAACTATTACTAAAAAGCTGAATTGGAATTTCATTCCATACAAAATATTGTTTTATTAATTGTGCTGTTTACTTTTTGGGCCCGTGGCATCAGCATTTTAAGGGAGCAGTTTAATACGGAAAGGTCATTCTCTTCCCTTTTATACCTAGGGTCATAGGTTCTTCCAGGGCCTACAGGTTATTACCGTTTGATTTACAGTTATCTTCCTTTGCATTGCATATCTTCCATGTGTTTGTTAAAGTGGAGCTGCACCCTAAAGTGGAACTTCCGCTCATCAGATTCCCCCCCCCTCCATTGTCACAATTGGCACCTTTCGGGCGAGGGGGGACAGGATACCTGTCTTTGACGGGTATCCTTTTCCACTTCCGGAAGTAAGCCGCGGCGCGATCGCGCCGTGACGTCACCTTGGGGATCCCTCCTCCTCCTCCCTCGGCCGCTGGGCTAATAGGAGAGAGGAGCGGAGCCTCGCGCATGCGCAGTAAGGTTCCTGGCGTGAAGCCGAAAGGCTTCACTGCCGGGTTACCTAATCCGCAATGGCGACGGCAGCTGACGGCAGCTGATGGAGACATAAGCTGCGGTGCCGACATCTAGGGACAGCAGGACAGGTAAGTGTCCATTTATTAAAAGCCAGCAGCTGCAGTATGTGTAGCTGCTGGCTTTTAATTTTTTTTTTTCCCGGAACACCCCTTTAAGACCAAAGTTTGAGATTGAATATATGTGCAATAATGTTCCTTTCAATTGCTGCCTAAAAAAAAAAATCCTTTAGTAAAACAATAATTTGTTTTGCTAGTCTGGTGTTCTTTGCACTTGTGTTTGCGGTGATGTTATTTAATCATGTGTGTCAGAGGGTCTAAGGTTGTTCTTGGGGTTGAGGCGCAGAACATTGAACCCAAAATTACCAAGCAGCTCCTTTAGGGGTGGCGCTACAGAAGTGAATTCGTTGGGGCCCCCCAGATCGCCAGAACTAGTATCCCCATTGGAAGATTTCCTATCTATTATTTTTCTGGGGACAACCCAAAATTTGTGATTTTCTTTTACTTTCACTTTTAATGATAATGGTAAACAGGACAAATAGGGAGGGTGAATCTCTCTAACAGGGGAACAGACAACAATGAAAACTTAATAGGTGTTCTAATCCATCTTTGTTCTGTTGAAAACTAAAAAAAGTTTTGCCTTTAGTTATACTTTAATATATACTGTATCAAAATATATTTTTTAATTTAAGCAATGTAATTACCTAAATTCAACTTGGTTTTCGCTTCATGCAATCACTATACAACAGAAGGAAATAAATACAAATCCCTTGGCAGATAAAATAACCTTCATCATATGGGTTTCATTTGTGAATTTAGCTACTTTTGTACTTGGAGTTCAGCTTTAAGGCCTCTGCTTTTTGTCTGTTATGGTTCTAACACAAATGATCAGCCTAGAGGACAGTAAAGCTAATGCCTCGTACACACGAGCGGACTTTTTGGCGCCAAAAGTCTGGCGGACTAGGTTTTAAGTTTTGTTTTAAAATTGTCTGCTGAACTCGGCAGTCCGGCGGACAATCCCGCGGTTAGTATGCTAGTCCGCCGGACTTTTGGAAATGAACGGACTTGCCGATCATTGGGAAGTCTGTTCATTTAGAACGTGACTTCAGGTAGACGGGGCTAGCGAAGGCAGTGAATGCTGCCGCGCTAGCCCCGTCACCTGGTATGGATTTAAGGGAATCCCCACGCCGAAAAAACGGTGTGGGGGTCCCTCCCAAATCCATCTCAGACCCTTATCCGAGCACGCAGCCCGGCCGGCCAGGAAAGCACCACATACTAGCACATTATGGCAGAGTTTTAACCACTTTCCTACTGGGCACTTTTACCCTCTTCCTGCCCAGGCTTTCAGCACTGTCACACTTTGAATGACAATTTTGCGGTCATGCAACACTGTACCCATATGACATTTTTCATCATTTTTTTTCACATAAATAGAGCTTTCTTTTGGTGGTATTTAATCACCACTGGGTTTTTTGAATTTTTGCTAAATAGGTAATTTTTCTCCTTCACTGGTGTACGCTGATGAGGCTGCACTGATGGGCACCGATGAGGCTGCAATGATAGGTGGCACTGATGGTCACTGATAGGCAGCACTGATAGGTAATACTTATGGCCACTGATTGGCAGGACTGGTGGGCACTGATTGGCAGCATTGATGGGCACCGTTGGGACTTTACTGATAATCAGTACACTGATAATCAGTGCAGTGATTATGAGTGTAGATATCTCTTTCACAAAAGCTGGTTATTGGATCTCCTCTCCTCCCACTGACAGCTTGAGGAAAGGAATGCCAATAACCGGCTTGTGTTTACATTGTGATCAGCTGTGATTGGACACAGCTGATCTTGTAATAAAGAGCCATTGATTGGCCCTTTATCCCGATCTGTGATCATCTGCGTCTGCAGGACACTGTCCCAGCACTTCCATCTTCACCTGGTCTTCTTTGCGGGTCCGCGCGTTCATGCCTTTTAAATGGCCAGCCCACAATGATGTTACTCCTACACATGGGAGTCACGAAGACTCAGTGTGCCCTCAATGGTGCTGGGGCTTTGGAGATATTCACTGAACCTACAGGTTAGCATTATCATAAGCTTACCTGTAGGTACAAGTGAAAAAGTGGAGTTCACTTTTTATTACTTTTTATTACTTTAATTCATTTATAAGTAATAAGCCACTAAACAGTTGGAAAAAATGGCTTCCTTTTGTAAAATCGACACAAAGAAGCAATTAATCTTGTATGATCGCTCAAGGCTAAAATTGTGTTTGATTGCTACTACGTGCTACTTTGGTTGTGAAAAGCTCAGTTGTCATTCAACAGCACAGAGCACTATTGTTGAACTCTTCCACAGCCTAACCAAAACCAGCCAGAGAATTATTCTGTGTGAGATGGGTCATCACTGTTACAGGAGATAGGAATTACTTGGCAAAGGTTCGGGTGTAAATCCCAACTCTGTGTTTAAACCTGGCCCCCTAGTGCTCCTCCTACCCTCCTACCCCAATAGGTCCTATTCCCTGCTGTGTGTTTTGTATTTTTGCTATGTTTTCAGCTGGGTAACATAACCTACAGGGCTGTATTCTTCTTCCAGTCTTCTTATGGTGAAGGGCTGTCTTGAATGATGCAGAGATTGTCAGAGCCACCCTTTGCTTCACTGCACGGTCAATGTAGGGCACAGAGGTGATTCCACCATCAGTTCCACTAAGTCTTCCAGGTTAAGTGATGCTGGGCTTCATTTAAATGGGAAGACTGAGGTCATCTTGTGGTAGACTTTGATAAAAAGGAAGGAGCACCTTGATTCATAGACGTTTATTAAAAAGTAGCAACATGCACATCAAGCCAAAGCATTTCGGGGGAAAAGACTTCTTCTTCAGGGCTGTTGCTGCGTACTATGGGATGGGAACAATTCCCATGAATGATTATGTTGGATAAGAAATTTTAGAAACCAGGATGGCAAATTGTTGTCTCTGCAACTAAAGCTGTCATCCTGCCTTTTCTGAAATGTCTTATCCAACATAACCATTCATGGGAATTATTCCAATCCAATAGTACACAGTAACAGCCCTGAAGAAGGGGAGTCTTTTCCCCCTGAAATGTTGGCTTGATGTACATGTTACTACTTTTTAATAAACATCTATGAACCATAATTTAGAAGTTGCAATTCTCTGGACACCGGGTAGCAGCCCAATCCCCAAGAGGGCCGATCACCACCATTTGTCATTGGGCACTATTCACCAGAAGGGATTCCTTCCTTTTTGCCCACACAAATATCCACCCAGGACCAGGTACAGGTTTTGGGTTTCAGTCAAAAAATTTTACTTGAGAAGGTAGTTTTATTGAAAAATTATTGTACAATATAAATTATGTTAAAACATGAGCTCTGTCATTGAATCCATTGAATATACATCTTAGTGATACAGACATAAATGTACATAAAACACATATAGTATGGTATAGGTATATATAATCATACTACAAAACCCTGATGCGTTTCGGCCATTAGTAGTAGAGGTCTTCTTCTGGGGGAAAAAGAGGAATACAAGAGCTCTACAGAGGAATATAATAAGAGAAAACATGCATTTGAACAACAAAATATATATCATCAATACAAGTATTGCCAGAGATACAACCATATTTACCAAGAATGGCTGTAAAGATGGCCTCCAAAGTGCTGTGCTTGAGAGTTGCTGAGAGATCCAGGTGGCGTGGCATGAGGTCCCGGCCCACCGTGTCGAGAAGGGGGTGAGGTGTCTGGAAGGCCAATCAACTGGGCCTACGAGAGATCGTGCTTGAAGCACACACTCCGGGGGGAAGAGAAGAGAGGGGTCCCGGGACTGGATGTGGGACCAAAGGCACCCCCTAGGCCACTGTGGGATCACATAGCAATAGTAATAAGGTAAGACATGTTTTTATTAGAAAGAATATCTCTCAGTCTTAAGCTGTATAGGGAGTGGCAACGGTGTGAAGAGTGGGGGTAGGGGTGAAGAGATGACCATGGATGTGTAAGTTAATGGAAAGTGGATGGCGGTGAAGATGGACAAAAAAGAGTGGGGGGCGGGGACTGAAGCCTCGCAGGACCAGGTACTAATCCAGTCAGTCCAGCATGGTCTCCAACACTAGATCTTGTAGTAGAGGAACTCTAGGGGACAGCTCCAGACTGATGTTGCAATACTCACTTTCCCGTCTGAGTTGTTTTTATTTTTAACACCTGTTGAAGGTCTATTCTAATTGATAAAATGCCCATGGTTGGGCTTTAATATCACCCTTCCAAATTCCATAAGACCTTCATTTTAACTGGTAGTACCCACCTTTCCTAGCTGTCTACCATTACAGCACGATGGATTTTTAAAAACTACAGGGGGGCCTTTAAGTGGCAGCATTTGAATTGATTGCCTTGCACCCAGGTGATATTTGTTCAGTGCTTCCAATTTTAGATGGCTATTTTAGAATTCCTTCACTGCTGCACAAAAATTTACTCCCGTCAGGTTGATCAATATTTTCATTGTTTCACCTGTGTTTCTAGTGGAAAACCCAGGCATTCTGACCTTTTAAGAGATCCCAGGGGACGCTTGTGAGAGCCCCTTTTGTAAATGAAAGGTGATATGCCGAGGGAAGGGCAGCAAGCAGCAACTGGCATTATTGTAACAGGATTAGTGAAGGGCAGATTAGGGCAGAGATGGGCAGAGGTGGGAGGGAATCCTGAGAAAGCAACATTTCGCAGGGTCTGTGGGAATGACTGATGCTGAGAGGGTGAATGAGCCTTTGATGAGAGGTACGAGTTTGGGAGACTGAAAGAAAGCCATGAAGATCAGAGAGAAGGAAGGGGTGAGGCTGCCTGCGTGTGCCAGGAATGTGGCTGCATATAATGTTTAATACTATATAAGGAGACAGCGAGTAGGACCAGAGATGGGACGAGCATTGGCATTTTGAACAGGGGGGGAACACCCATGCTAAAGGCCTGGATCCAGCAATGTGACATGTTGTTTACACTTAACCTTTACAGTGCCAGAACCTCGTCTGGAAATCTCTATTGAAGAGACATTTGAAAAATACAGCAGAGCCTGTAACGGAGGGGGAACTGGAATGGTGCTAACATATGTTGTGGCAACTGAGAAGCCATATTGGTGATGCTGTTTAAAGTAGAACTCTTTACTTGTCCTCTCCCACAGCTAATGAATAACATACTGGTTGGTTTTTCTGAGGGACGAGTATACTTTTGGGGAATTTATTTTGAACGCTTTATATTTTCTTGGGGGAAATTGGTACAATTTTTGAAGGACTGGCTATGGACAGTTGGGACAGTTCTGTGTACACTAGGTTGAGAGGCAGTGTTCTCAATGGATGAGGCAGCCCAGACTAAAGTTCCAATTTTCATTTGAATAAATAAAATTAAACTCAGTTTAGGAAACTTACCGCTTTAAAGTGACAAAAAGGTTAGTGGACTCTGAGCAGTTACTTATAGTCCCTCTGTTGGTATAAGGCCACATTGGATTTAATAATCATGAAATGAATAGAACATGTATTTATGGTTGATATTAAAGTTACATTTTAGGCCCAAGTCCAATCTCCATATGAATATTTTCTGTAGGGTGACTTCACGGGGGGGGGTGGGACTACTTACCTTATTTCTCAGCCACTTGACAAGCAGCAATGCGCTTCTCTTCTCTCCAGTGGGCACTTGTATGCCATCATGTATAATGCAGAACCAACAAAGGCAGCTTTGTCATGCATTGTGTGTGATAACATTGGCAAGATGACAAGATCAGTGGAAGACCAGAAAGTAGAGAGGCTTTGGGGGAACAGACATCACAACCGGAAAAAAGATTGTGGGGCTGCTCATCTCTGCTCCTATTCGCTGTCTCCTTACATGGGGAAGGAAACAAATGTAATTTTTTCAGAACTGCCCAAAAGGCAGAAACAGTGATGGAACTACTACCATAGCAATTCACAGGGCTGCTATAGGGTCCTAACAAAAGATGAACAAAAGAGGGCACACCAGCCTAGTGCATTATCCCACTATTGGTTAAAAATTACATAAAATATACTCACAAACATGCGAATGAAAATCTGTAATAGGACTACCCATCTGTAACCAACAATCCCAGACTAAGTGAGCTCCACAGATCCAAAGGACCTCACTATTGCACAATATTACTTGGTGGTCCCATTTTGTTTGCTGTACTACTAATTGGCCAATGGCTCCCGCTGCTGTCTCAGCCAAGAGGACCTCACTGGATCGCGAGGGGGCTCAGATAAGTATGGGGGGGCTGGTTTTGGACCTTAATGCATTCAATGCATGAAGGTCAAAAACCGTGAGCCTTTAAAACCATTTTAAAGAGATACTGTTGCAAGACCACCTGTTTCAACAAAATTGTCCCATATGATTATATGTGAATTTAGCATATTTAATGATTGTTATTTTTTTTTTTTTTTAACAAGAAATAATGATTGTTATTTACCTGTAAAAGCCTCCTTTATATAGACATCCAAAAGCCCTGAGACCGATAGTGTCTCTTTTGTTAATGGTATTTAAATTTTTGAGTTTAATTCTGCATTAAGTATCACAGTTTAATCTGTCAAAGCAATTAGTAAAAACATTTGTACTTTGCATAATTTATGGTCAGTGCATTTCTCCCATATGTTATGATTTTGGAGGAATAGCTCCAAATCTTGGACCTGATGAAAGAGCTGGTTTTGGCAATATGTGGATGATTTTTGTAACTATGTGCATGATTGGAATTCTATCTGGCTAATACGTTTCAAAGACACAGATATACCTTCCATAGGCGAAGAGTCTGCATCATAATCTGTATCCAGGGACCTCACTAGAATTCTATCTGGCTAATACGTTTCAAAGGATATACCTTCCATGGCGAAGAGTCTGCATCATAATCTGTACCAGGCAATCACATTTAAGAACAGGGGAAGTTTGTATTTGTATGGCTCCTAAGAAAAGATTGACTGAGCCTTGTCCTTCTCCCTTTGCTTTATTGTACAATGTTCCTTGGTGGTCCCATTTTGTTTGCTGTACTACTAATTGGCCAATGGCTCCCGCTTCTGTCTCAGCCAATAAGGAGGGAGAGCCCCGGGGAGCCATGGCCGTTTGTGCACATTGCTGGATCGCGAGGGGGCTCAGATAAGTATGGGGGGGGGGCTGGTGAGATGAGATATGTGATTTACATATCTCATGCACTAGCCTGAGACAGGCACAGACCACAGATCACAGACCAGAGTGAAAGAAAAGAAAACAGCAAGAAGAATATAGGGGAGATGTATGTAGTCAGAGTTGGGCAGAGTAGAACATCCAGTGATCTGATGATTGTTATAGTGCAGTGTGTGTGTCTGAGGTCACCTGATCACAGATAACATTCTTTTTCATCACCAGTATTTGTTATGTGGGGGAGGGGTGAATTTCTCACTTCTTATAATTACACAGGATGTGCCTGTCTCAGGCTATTGCATGAGATATGTAAATCACCTGTCACTCACAGCAAGGGGGCGTTTTTGACAAAGTTTTCAGCACTTTGTCAAGATATTTCTAACTGAACAATAAAAGAGGATTGCTCAGGCCTCGAGTAAATCTGTGTGACAAGACTGGTCTCAAATGAAAGGAAATCTTATTCTCTACATTATGACATCAAAAAAAAAATATTTTTTTTTTGGGGGTTTACATCCACTTTAAAGGGGTTTATAAAGCCTAAACATTTTTTACCTTAATGCATTCCTTGCATTAAGGTAAACAAAGTTTAGGTGTCAGCATCTCCCTCACCCCTCCCCTTTTACTTACCTGAGCCCTCATTCGATCCATCGCCATGCACGTCTGCAGGTCTTCTCTCCCCTCACTTCTGGGTCTCGCCGGCTTTGCTGGAGCACTGGGAGATATTGGTTTCCAGTGCTGTCAATCAAAGCCAGTGACAATTGAGCAGGGGGCCCCTGTCTGTGTCAATCGACGCAGCAACGGAGCTCAGGGGTGAGCAGGCATGAGTGCCCCCAGGGGAAGAAGCAGGCTTCCCATGGGGCACTGGACAGAGTGAGAGGAAATCCTTGCAAATAAAGGGAATTCCTATGGGAAACCCAAGTCACCAGAACTAGTGCCCCCATTGGAAGATTTCCCTGCTATTACTTTTCTGGGGACAACTCAAAATTTGGGATTTCCGTTTACTTTCACATTCAATAATAATGGTAAACAGGACAAATAAAGAGGGAGCATCAGCTTAATGGGGGCACAGACAGCAATAAAAACTGACAGGTGTTCTAATATCTCTCCACTCTGCCCAAAACAAAAAAAAAAGTTTTGCCTTTAGTTATACTTTAACTCTTGAACTTCCATACCTCTGTACAAGAAGGAGACCTCTGTGGCGTGAATTTGCTCCTGTTGCTCTGGGAGACAGACCGCTGGCGGAAGGCGTGCCCACAACATCTCCCTTGCTGCTAGAGGCCATTCCATCTATAACAGGTTACCTGGGATAACTTCCATTACCCCAGGTAATGACTTGTGTCTTTACACTGCTCCATGCCACCTCAATGTCTTCATACCCCAATGTGTTTAAGGCCCACTTGGTAGACTATGCATGCCAGTTACTTGCATTACACTCCTTTCAGCAACTTTATACCAGGCAAAGACAACTATTCAAATGCTTTACTTTTTGGAGGCATACCATTTAACAACTTGAAAAGGTATCGAGTTCTAAAAAAAAAAAAAGTGTTACTGTAGCAAGCCCCTAATCTTTCTCTCACAAGCTGTATAAACGCATTCAGTTAAATAAATAGGAAGAACATAGAGTTAAAATTAGAACTTATTTTCTTAAAGTTTCAGAAAAGTGAATGCCGGGGGGAATCCGGAAAGTGAGGCCTTCAGCTGTGTGTGTGTGTGTACATACATTCATAGCATGGTCAAGTTTAGTTGATCTTTATCCATATATAGATTGGGTGTAGTGTATGAATATTCTGCGCTGTGCTACATTTATTTATTTAGTAATGAATGATCACTAGGAAGGAATGGTGATAAATACTACAGTTACCTGGTTTACATCTAAGCTGAAAAAAGATTGTGTTAAAGCCCGTAATATCATATAAACATTGGTCATGGAGAAAAAAGTATATATGTATAGCTGTCAACAGTCCAGTGTAGATAGTAAGTTAGTAAGTTGTATACTGTAAAACCTTGGATTGCGAGCATAATTCGTTCTGAAAACATGCTTGTAATCCAAAGCACTCATATATTAAAGCAAATTTTCCCTTAAGAAATAATGGAAACTCAGATGATTCGTTCTACAACCATTTATATATAAGTCCTTCAGTTTATAGTCCATATAAAAAGATTATAGCAATGTGATAGGTTGTGTAACCATAAAATGTCCATCCACAAATGGAAGCCTCCACAAGGGGATTAGAAGCGAAATCCAGCAGGAGCTACAGAGTATAAAAAGAGAAGAGAGGTGCCTCCCAGTGTAGTAATATGGTTACATTTAATGAAGGTACAACATTTAGCAACTCACATGGTTGATGATTAAAAGAGGCACATGGAACAGGCATCCGGGGTAAAGCTGTCCACATAGACCATCCTTCGCACCGCCGGCTCTCACTGCTGTCAGTCTGCAATCGTGACCAGGAAGACTACCCTGCAATAGAGCGTTCTGAAAGCAAGGCTTGAAGCGATCGTGGAGCGCAGTGTAAAAGGGATTACGTTGATGTCGGTGCGGAGGATGGTCTATGTGGACAGCTTTACCCCGGATGCCTGCATACTTAGATGTGCCTCTTTTAGGCCCCTTTCACACGGAGGGACCGTTCAGATCCGCCTGTCAGTTTTGACGGCGGATCTGAACGGGCGCTCCATGTTAGTCTATGGAGCGTCGGATGTCAGCGGAGACATGTCCGCTGACATCCGACCCGGTCCGATCCGCCAAAAGCAGACGGATGGCTCTACCTCCAGATCCGTCGCTGGCGGATCGGATCGGGTGAGATCTGATGAAAACGGACACACTGTCCGTTTTCACCCGATCTCTCCATAGAGACCAGCGGCGCTCACAAGCCCCTCCCCGCTCAGTGAGCAGAGAGGGACTTGTCGTCCGCCGGCTCAGCAGAGATCAACGGAGAGATCTCCCGCTGAGCCGGCGGACAGAGGCGGGCTCCGTGGAAGCAGAGTCCGCCTCGTGTGAAAGGGGCCTTAATCATCAACCATGTGAGTTGCTAAATGTTGTACCTTCATTAATTGTAACCATTTTGCTACACTTGGAGGCACCTCTCTTCTCTTTTATACTCTTTTATACTGTGACATGGCGCTACTTGTATATCAAGACATGGCTTGTTTATCAATTCAAAATTTATAAAAAAAATGAGCCTGTCTTGCAAAACACTCTCAAACCAAGTTACTCTCAATCCAAGGTTATACTGTATTATAGCTTCAATCAGCCTAAAAGTGACATGTTGCAATGGAAGGTGTGCAGACCAAGGGAACTTAAGCTGGCCTTACACTGTTAATTTTTTTTTTTTCCGTTCAGTCAGCATTTAAGAACAAGGTGGATGGAGGAATATACCATTGTCAGAATACGCTGATCAGCTTCTGCAGCCAATTGGTTGATTGAACAAATGAATGTTGATTGAACGATTGACCTCTGTTGAGCAGAGATGGCCACACTCTGATTGAAATGTGGCTGGTTCCTGATGAGCCAGATGAATTTTGATCAGTGTATGGCCAGCTTTAGATGCAGAGAGCTCAGTATTAGAGCCTAGATGAGACCGTTAGATGATGTACAAGGTTGCCTACAAAAAACATCTTAAACTGCAATATTTTCCTTCTCTTGGTGATCCAGGGGTGATCCTCTCCTGAGTTGGATGTTGTCCGGCATCATTCAACCAACTTCCTGTGATTGCAGGGCACGATGGGCCCACTCCCTAGGGCTTAGGGCTGGTGGTCAGCACAATGATGCAGATGCTGTCTGTATCTTTGAGGACCACCAATCATTTTAGGAGTGGCAAAGAGGAAGAGAGAGGAACTTGTTTGTTCTGTGACCAGCCTGAAGACAACCAAGAAACGGTAAGCACAAAAAATGCAAAATATTACAAGGACTTTAAATATCCAGGAAGAATTGGAATATTGTTTCAACATTAGGCACCAACTGAGGCCAATCAGTGCTAGCTAATATTGTCTAGAGCAGGCATGTCAAACTCAAATGAAACAGTAAGTCGAGTTGAGAGGACTAATGCCCCGTACACACGGTCGGTCATTCCGACCACAAAATCTGATCATTCCGAACGAGGTGACGTATAAAATGTACGACGGGACTACGTAGAGCCCAGTAGCCAATAGCTTTCGTCTCCAAATTTCTTCTGAGCATGCGTGGCACTTTTTGCGTCGGAATTATCTACACACAATCGGAAAAAGTCTGATCGGATTTGTTGTCAGAAAATTTTAGATCCTGCTCTCAAATTTTTTCCGTTGGAAAATCCGACGGAAAAAGCCCGCTAGGGCCCACACACAATCGGATTTTCTGACAACATAATCTGATCTGACTTTTTCCATCGGAATATCCGACCGTGTGTACAGGGCGTAAGGCTTGGTTCACACTATTGATCTATATTGTATCAATATTGAATCACACCTGCTTCCGTACCCACAACCACCCGCAGCCAAAAAAGGTTAGGGGCTGCTTTTCATTCTTAATGGCACCCCTATTTCCCAGCGGATGTGTTTTGAGAATGATGCAGGAACCTTTTTCCTGCATAAAATGCAGGCACAACCTCCCATTCAAATAAATTGTCTTCCGTGCCTGCGCAAACGCGGCCCGCAGAAACGCAATAGTGTATACAAGGCTTAAAGCTTATTGTGTCCACTATCACTGGTAAAAATTCTACTAGGGGCTGCACCTATTTTCTGAAAAGATGATGCCACCTTCGAACTTTGTATTAGGGTACAAATTCCAATTTACAAATGTAATCCCAGAGAAACTAGTCATATGACCTTTCCTTAAGTAATTAGCTGCAAAATGATATAAGGAAGTGTAATTTATCATTAGGAGAACAACTGGGGGTGCATTTGTTTTTGTCTTTTCTTTATAGAAAACTGGAGTACAGTGAGATGTAGTAAGATAGTCAACTCAGTCGACCTTGCACATATCTCCCAACTGTCCCTGATTTCAAGGGACTGTCCCTGATTTGGAGCAATGTCCCTCTGTCTCTCTTCCCTCCTGTGTCCCTTATTTTAGTCTGATCTATATAGTTGTGTATAAAATGCACTTTTTATCTTTCAAAAAGCATTTCCCAGTGCTAAACCTTTCATCCAATTTCTAAATTGCTGCATTTATAAATTTTAAAAGCCAATATAAAGGAATAGTAGTAGTTACAAAAAAGCTCTTGTGCCATAATGGCTTTGTACTCCTCCCCCTCTGCACAGGTGTACACATCTGAAATGTTATCCAAACCATTCTCCATCACAAATGGCACCCGCCAAGGCTGCCCGCTTTCCCCATTCATTTTTAATCTTGGCGGAACATGTGCGTCAAGCACATTCAATATCTGGTTTCAAAACTGGCTATATAGAACATAAGATAAATCTCTTTGCAGACGATGTGATTTTGATGATCACGAATCCCCATTCCTCACTGGCTTTGGTACAACTCCTACAAAGGTTTAGCAACATCTCCTACTACAAGGTTAATGAACACAAGTCCTACATACTAGACCTGGGCATGGACGCCATCACGAGCAATATTTTACGCAACATATACCCCTACCCATGGGCTGACAATGGTATCCGGTATTTAGGGATCACACTAACCAAATCCACAAACAATCTTTTCTCGCTTACCTATAAAGAAGCCAAACAAATGCTACTCACTGAAACATCTAAGCTTGCTAAACACGAATTCTCATTGGCTGGCCGCCTTGCGGCATTTAAAATGATGATCTTACCAAGACTTCTCTACATTTTTAGGGTACTACCCATCCCACTCTCAGCTTCCTACCTTGTGTCCCTACAGTCCATTTTGAGTCAATTTGTCTGGCAAGGGAAAAAATCTAGATGTAACCATGCCAAACTCATCAAACACAGATCTAGAGGTGGGATGGGCTACACTGATATAAAAGATTACTACTTAGCTACAATTCTATCTCAGATGAAAGATTGGATGTTACCAACACCCACTACCCTATGGGGATCCATTGAAAATGCAGAAACACCAGGCCCAAACCTGTTAGACTGGCTGCTTAGTACAACTTAATTTAACCAATTCTTACGACACTACTCCCCTCCTATTCAAGCCTCTATCAAAGCATGGAGAACACTACACCACACCAAATGGTCGCAACTTCCGACCAAACAAATCCTCATCGCTATCAACACTCTGAAACACCTTACCCCTGACCTAACTATTCCACACTGGATTACAGTACGGGTATCCTTTACCCATGAACTACGCACCATGATAATAACAAGTCCTTTCACCAAATCCGTAAGGAGCACGGAGTTCCCACTAAAGACTTCTTGACCTATCACAGACTGCAAAATGCCTCACAGCCTACTCCTCGATTGAAGGAACATTTCCCACAAAATTATGGGAATATTTCTTCTCTATTAACCCCAATGCTAAGGGAGTGGCCATCATTTATTCCACACTACAGGAAAAACACCTGTTTCACAAATTTAAACCCTTCCTAGATTTGGAATTGGACTTACAACTCCAATTCTCAGACCAACAATGGCTTACTGCAATCAACTCCATATACAAAGCTACAACATGCACCTCACTATGGGAACTCACACAAAAAACACTCATGTGATGGTACCTGACCCCTCACAGAATAGCCAAATTTCACAAACCTACCTCGCCTGACTGTTGGAAAAATTGCGGACACTCTGGTACCCTACTACATATTCTTTGGTCCTGCCCCCTAATACAAAAACTTTGGAACGATGTTCAAGTCATGCTACAGGAAATTCTCAATTTTCCTATCATTATATCTCCACAGCTAGCCATCCTCAACCTAACTCTTGATGACTTACTTCCAGCACATAGACAGGTAGTCACACATGTCCTATTAGCCACGAAACTCCTGCTCACAAGGAACTGGAAAACAAACACCATCCTGCTTAGAGCGGAAGTAATCAACCTAGTCCAAACACACTTTATCTATGAAACTACCCTTACAAACAAGACAAACAAAAACACCACAAATAGACAACTATGGATTCCTTGGTCCACCTGGTACAACGAAAAATGTAAACATTGATGATTAGACTGTACAAATCTCTGATGATCTTGCTGCTCTCCCCCTCTTCCCCTACCTGCTCCCCTACCCGTTTACCCCCTGCCCCCCTCTCATTCCTACCCTCTCAACCCTATTCACCTAACGCCCTTCACCAGCAATATTCCTTTAAACTGTTGTTCTCTCTTGAAGTTATTTCTTGCTTACCTGAGATTGCAGACTGTAAGTATAGACACGTTCTCACTGCCTCTACTTAAATCCTTAGTAACGTTATGACTCAAGTCATTTTCACACCTGTATGTTTGTTTTGTGCCGCTTGCAATCTATTCGTTTATTTCACTGTAGCTGCATAACTTTTAACATGTGAAAACTCAATAAAAACACTTTAAAAAAAAGCCCTTGTGGATTTAATTAACCTTGTTTTTTTTGGTTAATTCTCCTTTAAGGGGGTGTGGCAGGGGGCGTGTGCTATGCCTACATACGTTTGCTAGTAGGTGTCCCTCATTCCCATCTCAAAATGTTGGGAGGTATGCTTGCAACCTAAATGAGGTTTAGATTTTTATTTCTATAATGCAGTATTCTTGTAGTTAAACATCTGTGTATGCTGTTTGTCTTCAGTGAATTTGGGTGTAGCCTTGCTCTCTAAAATGTTCCTGCTGCTGGCCAATTCAACACTGCTGTTTTATTTGCGGTCTTGTTAGTTCCTGTAATAAAACACTGTTATTCTTTAGCAAATTTGGGCATAGCCTTGCATATTAAAATTTTCTTGCTGCTGGACAATTTTACACTGTTGTGTCATCTGCAGTCTCCTAATTTCTGTAGTAAAACACATGCACGTACCTTTGTCTCTAGTACAGTGGCTTGCGAAAGTATTCGGCCCCCTTGAACTTTTCAACCTTTTGCCACATTTCAGGCTTCAAACATAAAGATATAAAATTTTAAGTTTTTGTGAAGAATCACCAACAAGTGGGACACAATTGTGAAGTGGAACGAAATCTATTGGATATTTTAAACTTTTTTAGCAAATAAAAAACTGAAAAGTGGTGCGTGCAAAATTATTCGGCCCCTTTACTTTCAGTGCAGCAAACTCACTCCAGAAGTTCAGCGAGGATCTCTGAATGATCCAATGTTGTCCTAAATGACTGATGGATTTGGATACAAAAAGATTTCCCAAGCTTTAAACATCCCAAGGAGCACTGTGCAAGCGATCATTTTGAAATGGAAGGAGTATCAGACCACTGCAAATCTACCAAGACCTGGCTGTCCCTCAGCTCAGACAAGGAGAAGACTGATCAGAGATGCAGCCAAGAGGCCCATGATCACTCTGGATGAACTGAACTGCAGAGAACTACAGCTGAGGTGGGAGAGTCTGTCCATAGGACAACAATCAGTCGTACACTGCACAAATCTGGCCTTTATGGAAGAGTGGCAAGAAGAAAGCCATTTCTCAAAGATAGCCATAAAAAGTCTCGTCTAAAGTTTGCCACAAGCCACCTGGGAGACACACCAAACATGTGGAAGAAGGTGCTCTGGTCCGATGAAACCAAAATCGAACTTTTTGGCCACAATGCAAAACGATATGTTTGGCGTAAAAGCAACACAGCTCATCACCCTCAACACACCATTCCCACTGTCAAACATGGTGGTGGCAGCATCATGGTTTGGGCCTGCTTTTCTTCAGCAGGGACAGGGAAGATGGTTAAAATTGAGGGGAAGATGGATGCAGCCAAATACAGGACCATTCTGGATGAAAACCTGTTGGAGTCTGCAAAAGACCTGAAACTGGGACGGAGATTTATCTTCCAACAAGACAATGATCCCAAACATACAGTAAAATCTACAAAGGAATGGTTCACAAATAAACAAATCCAGGTGTTAGAATGGCCAAGTCAAAGTCCAGACCTGAATCCAATCGAGAATCTGTGGAAAGAGCTGAAAACTGCTGTTCACAAACGCTCTCCATCCAACCTCACTGAGCTCGAGCTGTTTTGCAAGGAAGAATGGGCAAGAATTTCAGTCTCTCGATGTGCAAAACTGATAGAGACATACCCCAAGCGACTTGCAGCTGTAATCGCAGCAAAAGGTGGCTCTCCAAAGTATTAACGCAAGGGGGCCGAATAATTTTGCACGCCCCACTTTTCATTTTTTTATTAGTTAAAAAAGTTTCAAAAATCCAAAAGATTTCGTTCCACTTGTTGGTGATTCTTCACAAAAAATTAAAATTTTATATCTTTATGTTTGAAGCCTGAAATGTGGCAAAAGGTTGAAAAGTTCAAGGGGCCGAATACTTTCGCAAGCCACTGTATATTTTGGAAATTTCTCCCTCATTACAAATGTCTTGCTGCTTGTTTGTTCCTGTAATAAAACACCATCCTGTGCCGTTAGTCTTTAGCAAATTTGGGCATAGCCTTGCATATTAAAATTTTCTTGCTGCTGGACAATTTTACACTGTTGTGTCATCTGCAGTCTCCTAATTTCTGTAGTAGAACACATGCACGTACCTTTGTCTCCAGTATATTTTGGAAATTTCTCCCTCATTAAAAATGTCTTGCTGCTTGTTAGTTCCTGTAATAAAACACCATCCTGTGCCGTTAGTCTTTAGCAAATTTGGGCATAGCCTTGCATATTAAAATATTCTTGCTGCTGGACAATTTTACACTGCTGTGTCATCTGCAGTCTCCTAATTTCTGTAGTAAAACACCTGCCTGTACCTTTGTCTCCAGTATATTTTGGAAATTTCTCCCTCATTAAAAATGTCTTGCTGCTGGCAAATTTTACACTGCTGTATCATCTGCAATCTCTTAAATCTTAATAAGAGTTTGGTAAAAATTGGGCAGCGGCAAAACGGCTTTGCATAAGCGAGAACCGGGACAGCCTCAGCAAACTACTGGCCAATTTCTATCTGACAGTGAAAACTTTTGTATGACCGTGTGTATAAAGCCAAGCTTGAGTGGAATTCCTTTGGAAAAAAACATCCAAGATTTTTCCGACGGAAAATCTGCTCGTGTGTATGTGGCATTAAAGCTTTGTTTTTAACGGAAATTAATCACATTGGGGTGCTGCTGATGTAAGGCAAGCTAATTGTACAAGAAAGAGATCAATGCCACAGGCAAATATGCGCTGACAGAGTACGCTGTCACTAAGGCTGTTCATGAAAATCCTTCTGTTCCGTAAAACCATGCACAGCTTTAAAGCATCCCCCAAGCATGTTATTTAAAGGATATGTGTATTTCCAATGTTTCCTGCAAAACCACAAGAAAAGACCCTCTCCCCATTGTAAAGTATTTTTTAAAAAAATGTTAGAATTGGTACATACTGTAACTTCCCTGGTGGTGCCCAATTTCCCTAGGCCATTTTTCAACATAAATTTTCCTATATGCCATACAAATGGCCACTACTTACTAACAGAATTGCCCCCCATAGAAACTAGTGGGATTTGTAGCTAAATTAAGATCTGCTAAATTTTAAATAGGATTCATCGAACCCTCAGCGAATTGAATCTGGGCAGATTGGCTCAACCCTAGTGGGAGGCATATCGGTTTTATCATAAGAAATAAATAGAGCAACAGATACAAATTGCCGTTTTTAGATATAAAAGAAAGGGGAAATGGCTTATAAATGGACGACAAATGCAAAAGCATACTTACTACAAACAGCACTGTTTTTTTTGTTTGTCACTAAACTGCTGCACCATATATGTGATTCTTAAGTGTTTTTTCTTTATTCCTTTTTTTTTTATATACTAGATTCTATCTATTCCCATGTTTGTTTCTTTATTTTGCCTCTTTTCCATTTTGTAACACTTTTTCTTCTTTTCATTTTTTTCCCACCCCTTTTTGTTCATTTCTATTCTCAGATCACCGCCCCCCCTTCCTATCCCGTATCTTTTCATCTCCCGCTGACATTTGGTGACAGAGCTGGGTGACAGTGCCATTGACATGCTAATAAGGGCATGAATAGAATGAGAGGGTGTTGGGGGTCAGTGCCAGCCCCCCCACTGTGTGGCATAGGGAGTAATACAGCCTGGCAGCACCCCCCAATCTCACAGGGGATGCCATTGTGTTGGACTGGCAGAAAAGGCAATGGGTGGCAATGGACCTTGCAGCACCTCTGCTTTCACCCTTTACAAACCCCATAGCGGGGCCATAAAAATAGATCTTTGCACATAAAGATAATGTCAGATTAAAATATGGCCGTGTTAGGGTGGCCTCGGACATTTTCACCGCCTGCACAATGCAAGAATAGTAATTACAGCAATGCGATCACATTTTTTTCTGTTGTGAGATTTGTCTTCACGCAATTTGTCACTTACCCAGACAATGGGGGCTGTTTACTAACAAAATGTGCAAACGTCCAATAAACCATAGCAACCAGACATTCACTTTTATTGCCTGGTCTTGATGAAATGAGTTGGATTCCGGATTGGTTTCTAGGCATTAGTACACTTAGATTTGTACTGTATGTGACCCTGCGCACTTTTTTTTTTTTTTGCTAACTTTTCTATGTTCTAAAGTTTGCCAGACTTCTACCCTAAATCATCCTTGGGCACATCATGTACAAGACTGGGACTTTTGCTCTGATTCTGGTGCTGCTGGAGACAACATAAGGGCCTGGAAAGGGCCTTAAGAGGAATTTCAAATGTGGTGCCAGTAATTTTATTTAACCCCTTCCTGATGGCCTTTAAAAAGCTCTGAACACCCAGGGGGGCAGTTGCAGATGAGAAGTCATGTGACTACTGTGATTGGCTGTCACAGTGTGTCAGAATCCAGATCTGAACCAGCGACCCCTTTGGGTTCTGGTTGTGGCTTTTCTTGCTGGGCCACCAGGAATGCTGGATAGCTCCCCGCCTGATCCCTTGGACAACCTTGCTACGTGTCTTGTTTCTAGTGAACCTGGAACTCTTTGCTCTTCCCATGAACTTATTTTTTTAAAGTGATTGTAAAGGTAAATAAAAAAAAAAGGCGGCCACAAACCTCCTCTTTTTGGGTCCCCCACAGGCGCTCCTGCCCCCTCCCCTCTGTCTAGTGCCCCCATGGGAAGCCGAAACTTGTGCCTGCCCCGCTGCTGCGTCCATTGACACAGACAGCGGGACTCAGCCCCGCCCCCACGCTCCCTGGTCACTGACTTTGATTGACAGCACT
This sequence comes from Lithobates sylvaticus, assembly GCA_028564925.1. Lineage (NCBI taxonomy): Eukaryota > Metazoa > Chordata > Amphibia > Anura > Ranidae > Lithobates > Lithobates sylvaticus. Next base: position 243,711,406 of record CM053031.1, on the reverse strand, counting down.
GAGAGCCAATGGCTCCCGGTGCCCCAGCAAAGTCAGCGAGACCCGGAAGTGAGGGAAGAAAAGAGCTGCAGATTTGCACAGTGAATGAATGAATGAATGAATGATTTCTATAACAATGCAACTACGAACTGAATCGCCTTGAGGTGCTTGATCGGATCTGCGTTGATTCCTTCTTAAAAGAGGTGGGTCTTGAGTTATTTCCTGAAGGCCCGATGGTCTTCTTCTAAGCGGATGTTCGTAGGTAGAGCGTTCCATTGCCGTGGTCCTTGGACTGCAAATCTTCGTTCTCCCCTTGATTTGTACCGGGACCTGGGGACGAGGAGGAGGTTTTGGTTGTTAGATCGGAGGTTGCGATTGGGAGTAGTGTGCTGGATCAAATGAGGGCTCAGGTAAGTAAAAGGGGGAAGGGTGAGGGGTGATGCCGATATCTAAAAATTTTTTTACCTTAAAACGGAGGTTCACACAAAAATTGAACCTCCGCTTTTCTGAACCCTCCCTCCCTCCGGTGTCACATTTGGCACCTTTCAGGGGGGAGTGGGGTGCAGATACCTGTCTAAGACAGGTATTTGCACCCACTTCTGGGCATCCCACGGGAGTCTATGCCTCTTCCTGTCCCGCCGCGCTGTCTGCTGGGACACACACTGGTCCCAGAGACAGCGCGGACGATTCTCATTGCGCTGCGCGACTCGCGCATGTGCAGTAGGGAACCGGGAAGTGAAGCCGCAGCGCTTCACTTCCTGATTCCCTCACCGAGAATGGCACCCGCAGCAGCCGAGAGCCGAGCGATTGCTCGGCCTCGGCTGCCGACATCGCTGGACTCCAGGATAGGTAAGTGTCCATTTATTACAAGTCAGCAGCTGCAGTATTTGTAGCTGCTGGCTTTTAAAAAAAAAAAATTGGGTGGACTCCCTCTTTAATGCAAGGAATGCATTAAGATAAAAAATGTTTAGGCTTTACAACGACTTTAAGCCATGTCTCTGCACTTCCTGTTTCCCAGATTAAGTAGCTCTCTCCAGGCGATATCTTGCTCCTTGCAAACCTGCTGCTGTCCTTAAATTTGCTACCATCATTATTGACCTTTAGCTTTTTCATTTACTACATTTCTGTCTGATCCAATCCAGCTATTACTTGTTACTGGCCTTTGGTTTGGTTACTGAATAAGCTTCTGCTTGATCCCTACCTGCTACATTGCTACCGGACCCCAGCTTGCTCACCTCCTGGTGGGACAATCCTGAGGACCACGACCTAGACCAGGAGCTCTGGTAAATATGGCTAGTACGAAGACCGCGCGCCTCGAGTGAACCCGCGTAATCCGCTAGGAGAATCTGCTGGTATATTTCCTGCTTACTTTTCATGAACCTCTCTACTGTTACAGCTATTGGCTTCTGAGCCTGATCCTAGACCATGACACAGTAGTAACATATTGGGAATCGGTCCTGCTGGCTACCAGTCATTAGTGGGGAGTGGACCGAGAGCTGTCTTTGACAGCTCAGTATCTGTGCTGGGAGTACACAGTAAGCACGCTCTCAGCACAGAAACATTGGCTGCCAGTGACACAAATGTGCAACTTATGTGTTACATGAGTGGCAACAGGTTAAAGGGGCTTTAGGGAGTGTTGACTTGTAAAGGGACTGCAATGGGTGTAATCTCATGCAATCCCTTACTATGTGCCCCAGTCTCATGCAACATGTTCCCAGGCTCCAACTAAACCAGTAACATGTCTTAACCTGGCCAAGTAGATTAGATTTTCTAATCATTAGTGAGTTCAAATTGACGTTTGCTTTCAACTGCAGTGATGAGAATGTTTGAAAATTTCTTTAACAAACAAATTTCTATCAGTGTATGTGTATTTATTTGCTACATCTGCGCTTTGTGGGTCATTTCTAACCCTCTAACCTCTGCAGAAACGACGGTAAAAATATCAAGGGTCTGGTATGGATTTTAAGGGGAACCCTAGCCAAAAAAAATGGCGTGGGGTCCCCCATAAAATCCATACCAGACCCTTATCCGAGCACGCAACTTGGCAGGTCGCAGGAAAGGAGGGGGGGACGAGAGCGGCCCCCCCTCCCGCCTGAACCGTACCAGGCCACATGCCCTCAACATTGGGAGGATGCTTTGGGGGTCTGAGACCCCCAAAGCACCTTGTCCCCATGTTGATGAGGACAAGGGCCTCGTCCCCACAACTGTGCCCCGGGTTGTGGGGGTCTGTGGGCGGGGGGCTTATCGGAATCTGGAAGCCCCCTTTAACAAGGGGACCCCCAGATCCCGCCCCCCCCTGTGTGAAATGGTAAGGGGGTACAAAAGTACCCCTGCCATTTCACCATAAAAGTGGCAAAAATGGTAAAAATGACAGGAGACAGTCTTTGACAATTCCTTTATTAAAATCTTCTTTCTTCATCCTTCGGTTTCTTCATCTTCTCCTTCCGTCATCTTCTTCCATCTTCTTCTTCCTTCGATTCGCTTCTTCTTGCTCCGGTCTTCTCGTCCTTCTCGTCCGGCATCGGCGTCTCTTCTCGCAGGCCGCTCCTCGCAATGGGAGGCTCCCGCTCTGTGAGGCTTCGCTGCCTCTGACAGGTCTTTTATAACGGAGGGCACCTGGTGACCCCGCCCCCTCTGACGCACGGGGACGTCATGGGGACTTCCCTATGGCTTTCCCCATTACGTCAGAGGGGGCGGGGTCACCAGGTGCCTTCGTTATAAAAGACCTGTCAGCCGGAGCGAAGCCTCACAGAGCGGGAGCCTCCCATTGCGAGGAGCGGCCTGCGAGAAGAGACGCCGATGCCGGACAAGAAGACCGGAGCAAGAAGAAGCGAATCGAAGGAAGAAGAAGATGGAAGAAGATGACGGAAGGAGCAGATGAAGAAACCGAAGGATGAAGAAAGAAGATTTTAATAAAGGAATTGTCAAAGACTGTCTCCTGTCATTTTTACAATTTTTGTCACCTTTTTTGGTGAAATGGTAGGGGTATTTTTGTACCCCCTTACCATTTCACACAGGGGGGGCCGGGATCTGGGGGTCCCCTTGTTAAAGGGGGCTTCCAGATTCCGATAAGCCCCCCGCCCGCAGACCCCCACAACCACCGGCCAGGGTTGTGGGGATGAGGCCCTTGTCCTCATCAACATGGGGACAAGGTGCTTTGGGGGGGACCCCAAAGCACCCTCCCAATGTTGAGGGCATGTGGCCTGGTACGGTTCAGGCGGGAGGGGGGGCCGCTCTCGTCCCCCCCTCTTTTCCTGCGGCCTGCCAGGTTGCGTGCTCGGATGAAGGGTCTGGTATGGATTTTGAGGGGGACCCTACGCCATTTTTTTTTTTTTTGGCCGGGGTTCCCCTTAAAATCCATCCCAGACCTGAAGGGTCTGGTATGGATATTTGGGGGGGACCCCACGCCATTTTTTTTTTTTTTTTTTTGGCCGGGGTCCCCCTTAATATCCATACCAGACCTGAAGGGCCTGGTTATTGAATTTGGGGGGACCCCTACGCTTTTTTTTTTTATATCAATGAATGACTGTTTTTTAAATAGCTTTTTTTTCTGCAAAAATGACACTTTGTCATTTGAATCATTCGAATTCATTCGTTATATCTGCTATAATAATTTCGTTTGAATTAGTTGAAATTTGATATTGGTAGTTGGATTCGAATAATTTGGAGCTGAAATTCGTAAACGGAATTTTTCCTGCAAAAATGACACTTTGTCATTCGAATTCATTCGAATTAATTCGAATCATTCGGCGATGAAATTCTTAAACGGAATTTCGTATTCCGTACGGAATTCGTAAAAAAAAAAATTCGTACTACAGATTCGTAAAATTCGTACGAATTTCGAAAAATTCGTACGAATTACGAATTCGTACGAAACGAATCGCACATGTCTAGTGTGTGAGACCCTGCTCACCCCCTCTCCCTCCTGGCAGCAGCTACTATATAGATAATGAGAGGAGTGATGATGCTGCACAGAGGAGGATCATGGGACATCTAGGAGTGCTGCACAGTACAATGGATGGAGCTTGGACTTCAACACTCACAGATCCTTGCACATAAATAAAGAGAGAAATGAGAGGTTTCCCTGGCCAAATGTTCAGAGGTCTGGGCAGGCAGTGTGGGGACCAGAGCTGTGTGCTGTGTCTGTAGTGTCTGTAGAGGCTGTAGAGGCCGAGGACTGAGGGCCATTTATGCTGCAAACTGTGGACTAAAGACCTGCTGCTTGGACCTGTCTGTGCCTGCACCAGAGAGACAAGCCACCAAGGATCAGGACCCAGATGACTGCAGACCTGCAGTCAACTGAGGTTTGCGGTCCAGGACTAGTGAACGGAATCAGCTGTGCTTGTATTCCTGCTGTTAGTGATCCAATACCACCGGAGACTACCCCTTTGCCTAACAGCCACAAAGTACTTTACTGCACGCATTCTTAAAGAGATGGTAATAAGTGCACCACTGTACAGACGGGCCCCAATGTTAGCCAACTTATATTTTGCAAAGTGCTACATAATTACCACCCAGGGGTATCCCACCTAGGAAAGCCTACATATACCTATGTCCTGGGCTACATGCACTCAGGGACACTTTTGTTGATCAGCTGTTGCAGAGAGTCACTGTGAAATTGCCTTTTATACTTTCACTGTGTATGCTTTTCTTTGTCAAGGCGTGTATCAGGTTAACTTGGTTCAGCATTATCGTAGTCTAGGTAAACTGCCATATCCTATCCTAGCATTAACGTCAGTTACTTTACTGCAATTTACCTGATTCTTTATCTGTTCGTTGATGCTAGCATACTGCTAGCATACTGCCATTTATGTTGCATTTTTGACAACGTACCTACTTTATTTACAATCTACTAGCCTGGTGTTTATTTGCTATATGTCAATTGTAGTAGTAGAATACTAATGCTTAAGCTAACATAGGTCCTTGCAGCACACTAAGATATATCAAGGTGTGTGAGAGGGGATGAAGCAGTTTACAGAGTCGTGGCAGAGAACAGAAGACCCATCATACTAAGCGGCTCCTGTGGGGGTAGCGCTACAAGTGTATGGCCAGCTTAAGAATACCTCCAAAAAGTGCCTCTGAACATTTATTGTAGAACGTGCAGTCTCTGACAAATGTATGTCTTGTTATGTACGGTGCTGTGGACATTATGTGGACATTATGTGTGGCTCCTTAGCAATATTGAGGCCCCCTATATCAAGTACTGTAAGCTGACCACCACTTACATAAGGGTTTTTGATGTTTGGGGCCCTGTAGATTCCCTTGCAGGTAAAGAAATTTGGTATAGGTTGTAGGTTTTGGGTTTATGGCTCTTGATTCAGTTGACAGTTGAAGGGATTTGAATACTTTGTTTTACTGGCTGATGAAATGGTTTATGGCTCTGGGGATCCCAAATTAAAAAAAAGAGGTTGGGGTTTCTAGAGTAGTGGTTTCATTGAAGCTGAAGGATGCCTGGCTCTGTGACTATTAAAGCAGGTAAAAGTCTAGACATCTTATAGTACTGTTTACTGTTTACTGTATTTTATCTGGTAAAATGTACTTAGCTTTAAGGGTCTCCTGGCACAGATGTGTTCTCTGGTTTCTTGGTAAGTGTATACTTTCTGGCCCTGGAAGTGGAAGAGATTAAAGTAATTAGATTCACCTAATTCTGTAGTTTCAATGGCAGCTGAAGGATTCCTGACCCTGAGCTTCCCCTAGCAAATGAAGAGTTTATGGTCCCGAGGTTCTCCTGGTATGGAGAAGTAGATTTTAGCTGTCTGTGTCCCAATGGGGACATTCTCCCTCACCTCCTGTGCCAGAGACCCAACAGAAAGTAAAGTGGAATCTCTTCAAAGTTGGGGACAGTACCCTCTTAGAAAGCTGTTACCAGAACAGGCATCCCCATTGTAAGATTTACATTCTTTTTCTGCTCCTGTTAAAAACTGTAACATTTTGCACTTGCCCACCCCTTTCTGTCCAAGTGTCATTAGGTACCAGGACAAACAGAGAGAGTGAATCTTCCAAGAGAGGACATAAAAAAGAAAAAAGAACCGGGTGAAAGAGTAACTCCAACTGTATCCAAAACCACAATTTTTTTGTTTACCATTGGATACACTTTTAACTTGATATTCATTTGGTGAGTGGTTTCTGTCTCTGTGATGTCCTGGATGGTAAATAGTTTCCTGGCCAGGCAGTTTCTTTGGCATGTGATTTATGGTACTTTGGCTACCTAGTAAATCAAAGGGTCTTGGTCCTCTGATTCTCCTGGAAAGTGAAACATTCCCAATTTTGTGGTTTCCTGGTCGGGTTAAGGGTTATTGGTCCTGTGATTTTCAAGATGGGTGAAGGTTTCCTGTGGTTTTTCAAAGGTAGGTGAAGTGTTCCTAGGCTTGTGGGTTCCCTGGAAGGTGAAGAGTTCCTAGACTTGTGGATTCCCTGGCAGGTAAAATGTTCCTAGTGTTGTGGTTTCCCTGCATGTATCATGTTCCCTGTGGTTCTTTTGTCAATTGATTTGTGATCCCAGGATGACCTAATAGGTAATGGTTCCTGTAGCACCTGCTGCTATGGCTCCCTGAAATGTTACTGGTCCTTCGGTCCCCTTTGCATCCTAAAAATAACTCTTGCCACTGCAGTAACTGTATCAGGGTATTATTGATGGCAACATACCTGACCCTCTTGGGGCTTTTTTAAACTTGCCTCGACTTCAACACACATTAAAATGCCTACAGCATCAACATGCTTCTTTAAAGTGTTTTTTGAGGCTTTAATGATGCTTCAGTGATGCTTTTTTTAGCTTTAATGAAGGTTGGCAAATGCCCTGTGTGTATTGATTTTCTATTAGTTTTAAAGGGGTCCAGTAGAACCCCGGCTCAGTAGTATCCCCACTTAGTAGATTTGCAGTTCATTAGTACCCTTGTTCAGCAGATCCCCAGCTTATTAGTACCCTCATTCAGTAGATCCCCTACTCGGAGGTACTCCCAGCTCTGCTTATGTCCCACTCAATAGTATCCCTAGCTTTGCTGATCCCCTGCTCAGTAGTAACCCCCATCTGTTCTAATCCCCCACTTAGTATACCCCCCCCAGCTCTGTTGATCCATAGTAACCTCTAGCTCTGCTGATCCTCCATGAAGCAGTAACCCCCAGCTCTGCTGGTCCTCTGGTTTGCCAATCCTCCTCTCTCTGGTCCCTGCTCACCTTCCGCTATAGCGTTCCCATGTTGCACATCATGTGTGTCATTTGCTAGTTGCATTGCTCTGGTCTGGACCCCGCTTACCTTCCTGCTGCTCTTCACTGCACACTAGATGCACACTAGACGCCATCAGCAGTCACTTCCGGTTCATGTGTATATAATCTGGAAGTGTCTGGTTTAGACATCACATTTAGTGTGCAGTGGGCAGGAAGGTGTGTGCACCGCTCCTATACTGCTCCTGCCCATTGAAATTAATTGACAGTGCCATCAATGCACCGCTACAGCAGCGCTATGCGGGTCGTTTTAACCCTTTTTCGGGTTAAAAGCGCCCTGCTAGCGGCTGAAAACCTCTGCAAAAACGATGGTAAATTGCCACTAAAAATAGCAGCGCTTTACTGGAGCTGATGCCCCAGTGTGAAAGCAGCCTAATAGTAGTTTTGCTGCTATGGCTATTCATTTAAAAATAACGCGTGGTCTATTCTTGTGGGGGTGAAATGTTATGATATGGGTTAAAAGTAAGGTGGCAGTAAACACTTGTTTACACTTGCTTCAAAATGTGGCATTGGACACGCTTTTTAACACCTTCCTGCCTGGCCTATAGCAGAATGATGGCCGGGCCATGACTTTACCATCCTTACTGGACGTCATATGCAGGGCTGGCCCAAGACATTGTGTCCATCAGTGCAGCCTATCAGTGCCACCTCATCAGTGTCCATCAGTGCAGCCTATCAATGCCCATCCGTTTCCATCAGTGACACCTCATCAGTGCCCACCAGTGCAGCCTATCAGTGCCCACCAGTGCAGCCTATCATTGTCAATCCGTGCCACCTCATCAGTGCAGCTTATCAGTGCATTCTATCGGTGCCCATCAGTGTCCATCAGTGCCACTTCATCAGTACCCCCCAGTGCAGCCTATCAGTGTCCATCAGTGCAGCCTATCAGTGCCACCTCATCAGTGTCCATCAGTGCCACCTCATCAGTGTCCATCAGTGCAGCCTATCAGTGCCCATCAGTTTCCATCAGTGGCACCTCATCAGTGCCCACCAGTGCAGCCTATAAGTGTCCATCAGTGCAGCCTATCAGTGCCCACCAGTGCCACCTCATCAGTGCCCACCAGTGCAGCCTATCAGTTTTCATCAGTGCAGCCTATCAGTGCCCATCAGTGTCCATCAGTGCCACCTCATCAGTGCCCACCAGTGCAGCCTATCAGTGTCGGTGGCATGGTGATGCGCTGGCAAGAAGTTAAGCGCTTTGCGGGTTGTTTTAACCCTTTTTCGGCCACTAGCGGTGGTTAAAAGCCTCCGCAAAAACAATGGTAAACGACGCCCCAGTGTGAAAGCAGCCTTACAGACACTATATCGCTAAAATTAGCATCTGCAAAGCACCTGTAAAGCGCCTCTCTTCTCACTCCAGTGTGAAAGCCTGAGGGCTTTCACACTGGAGCGGTGCACCTAAAGAAAGTCCTGCAAGCAGCATATTTGAGGCGCTTTGTGGGCTCTTTTAACCCTTTTCTGGCCACTAGCGGGGGTTAAAATCGCTCTGCTAGCGGCCCAAAAAGCGCAGCTAAAACGGCGGGAAAAGGGCTGGTAAAAATGGCGGCGCTTTACCACCGACACCCCAGCACCTCAGTGTGAAAGTGCCCTTACTCTAGTCACAGTGAATAAATAACAAAGAAGAAAACAATATGTGCTTGGTAGAAACTCTTTGAAGGCACTTTTACAGTAATTTTACAGCACCTCAGGGACAATTAAGCAACTATCCACAGATACCATCCAAGTCACCAACACCACTTCACTGCAACTTGACTGCATTGATGAAAGAATGCCATACCTGAGACAGGTCCCTACTTGAACAATCTGACTTCAAATACCTAAAAAACCCACCAAGCTGCCATGACCGATATTTTTATATCCAATCCTTAGCACGTATCTATAAACATAAAATTATAGGGTAAGGAAGATAGCCCAAACTTGACTAAACTCATGACCAGGGTAGATAAGATACCCCACCTTCCTATGACTACCAAACCATTGTCATACTCCAGCCCTAACCCACTATATGTTACCTACGATTAACGAGACCACACTTGAAATTGACATATTCACAAATATTAAATATATAACATTTTTTAACACATAACAAAACCCCAACTATCAGTTGCTCCACCCGGTGGTCTTTGACGACACTTCCCAACTTAGCTCTGTTCCACTTCTACACTGCAGGCCTTTTTACGTACTAGGCCTCCAGCCGTGTCACACCAGCTCGGAGACAACCCATTACCCAAAGTGCAACCATTACCATCTTCCAACTAAACAATGTTAACTGGAATAAACCAGAGGGCCCATACCATGATGAGTCCCCCACACTTCCATCTCGTAGGTTATCTTGCAACCATCAAAGACTGTGGGTTAGTTCCATGTCAAGACCCTCTCCCCATTGTAAAGTATTTTTAATTTTTTTTTTAGAATTGGTAAATACTGTAACTTCCCTGGTGGTGCCCAATTTCCCTAGGCCATTTTTCAACATAAATTTGCTTATATGCCATACAAATGGCCACTACTTAATAACAGAATTGCCCCCCATAGAAACTAGTGGGATTTGTAGCTAAATTAAGATCTGCTAAATTTTAAATAGGATTCATTGAACCCTCAGCAAATTGAATCTGGGCAGATTGGCTCAACCCTAGTGGGAGGCATATTGGTTTTATCATAAGAAATAAATAGAGCAACAGATACAAATAGCTGTTTTTAGATATAAAAGAAAGTGGAAATGGCTTATAAATGTGGACGACAAATGCAAAAGCATGCTTATTACGAACAGCACCGTTTTTTTTTGTTTGTCACTAAACTGCTGCACCATATATGTGATTCTTAAGTGTTTTTTTTTATTCCTTCTTTTTATATATCAGATTCTATCTATTCCCATGTTTGTTTCTTTATTTTGCCTCTTTTCCATTTTGTAACACTTTTTCTTCTTTTCATTTTTTTTCCCACCCCTTTTTGTTCATTTCTATTCTCAGATCACCGCCCCCCCCTTCCTATCCCGTATCTTTTCATCTCCCGCTGACATTTGGTGACAGAGCTGGGTGACAGTGCCATTGACATGCTAATAAGGGCATGAATAGAGTGAGAGGGTGTTGGGGGTCAGTGCCAGCCCCCCCCACTGTGTGGCATAGGGAGTAATACAGCCTGGCAGCACCCCCCAATCTCACAGGGGATGCCATTGTGTTGGACTGGCAGAAAAGGCAATGGGTGGCAATGGACCTTGCAGCACCTCTGCTTTCACCCTTTACAAACCCCATAGCGGGGCCATAAAAATAGATCTTTGCACATAAAGATAATGTCAGATTAAAATATGGGCGTGTTAGGGTGGCCTCGGCCATTTTCACCGCCTGCACAATGCAAGAATAGTAATTACAGCAATGCGATCACATTTTTTTCTGTTGTGAGATTTGTCTTCACGCAATTTGTCACTTACCCAGACAATGGGGGCTGTTTACTAACAAAATGTGCAAACGTCCAATAAACCATAGCAACCAGACATTCACTTTTATTGCCTGGTCTTGATGAAATGAGTTGGATTCCTGATTGGTTTCTAGGCATTAGTACACTTAGATTTGTACTGTATGTGACCCTGCGCACTTTTTTTTTTTTTTGCTAACTTTTCTATGTTCTAAAGTTTGCCAGACTTCTACCCTAAATCATCCTTGGGCACATCATGTACAAGACTGGGACTTTTGCTCTGATTCTGGTGCTGCTGGAGACAACATAAGGGCCTGGAAAGGGCCTTAAGAGGAATTTCAAATGTGGTGCCAGTAATTTTATTTAACCCCTTCCTGATGGCCTTTAAAAAGCTCTGAACACCCAGGGGGCAGTTGCAGATGAGCAGTCATGTGACCACTGTGATTGGCTGTCACAGTGTGTCAGAATCCAGATCTGAACCAGCGACCCCTTTGGGTTCTGGTTGTGGCTTTTCTTGCTGGGCCACCAGGAATGCTGGATAGCTCCCCGCCTGATCCCTTGGACAACCTTGCTACGTGTCTTGTTTCTAGTGAACCTGGAACTCTTTGCTCTTCCCATGAACTTATTTTTTTAAAGTGATTGTAAAGGTAAATAAAAAAAAAGGCGGCCACGAACCTCCTCTTTTTGGGTCCCCCACAGGGGCTCCTGGCCCCTCCCCTCTGTCTAGTGCCCCCATGGGAAGCCGAAACTTGTGCCTGCCCCGCTGCTGCGTCCATTGACACAGACAGCGGGACTCGGCCCCCGCCCCCCCGGTCCCTGGTCACTGACTTTGATTGACAGCACTGAGAGCCAATGGCTCCCGGTGCCCCAGCAAAGTCAGCGAGACCCGGAAGTGAGGGGAGAAAAGAGCTGCAGACTTGCACAGTGAATGAATGAATGATTTGTATAGCACTGCAACTGCAAACTGAATCGCCTTGAGGCGCTTGATCCGACCTGCGTTGATTCCTTCTTAGAAGAGGTGGGTCTTGAGTTTTTTCCTGAAGGCCCGATGGTCTTTTTCTAAGCGGATGTTCGTAGGTAGAGCGTTCCATTGCCGTGGTCCTTGGACTGCAAATCTTCGTTCTCCCCTTGATTTGTACCGGAACTTGGGGACGAGGAGGAGGCTTTGGTTGTTAAATCGGAGGTTGCGATTGGGAGTGTAGTGTTGTATTTTTTCACATAAGTATTGAAGTATTCAGTGCTGGATCAAATGAGGGCTCAGGTAAGTAAAAGGGGGAAGGGTGAGGGGTGATGCCGATATCTAAAACATTTTTTACCTTAAAGCAGAGGTTCACACAAAAATTGAACCTCCGCTTTTCTGAACCATCCCCCCCTCCGGTGACACATTTGGCACCTTTCAGGGGGGAGGGGGGGTGCAGATACCTGTCTAAGACAGGTATTTGCACCCACTTCTGGGCATAGACTCCCACGGGAGTCTATGCCTCTTCCTGTCCCGGCGCGCTGTCTGCTGGGACACACACGGGTCCCAGAGACAGCGCGGACGATTCTCATTGCGCTGCGCGACTTGCGAATGTGCAGTAGGGAACCGGGAAGTGAAGCCGCAACGCTTCACTTCCTGATTCCCTCACCGAGAATGGCACCCGCAGCAGCCGAGAGCCGAGCGATTGCTCGGCCTTGGCTGCCGACATCGCTGGACTCCAGGATAGGTAAGTGTCCATTTATTAAAAGTCAGCAGCTGCAGTATTTGTAGCTGCTGGCTTTTAAAAAAAAAAAAAAAAATGGGTGGACTCCCTCTTTAATGCAAGGAAAGCATTAAGATAAAAAATGTTTAGGCTTTACAACGACTTTAAGCCATGTCTCTGCACTTCCTGTTTGCCAGATTAAGTAGCTCTCTCCAGGCGATATCTTGCTCCTTGCAAACCTGCTGCTGTCCTTAAATTTGCTACCATTATTATTGACTTTTAGCTTTTTCATTTACTACATTTCTGTCTGATCCAATCCAGCTATTACTTGTTACTGGCCTTTGGTTTGGTTACTGAATAAGCTTCTGCTTGATCCCTACCTGCTACATTGCTACTGGACCCCAGCTTGCTCACCTCCTGGTCGGACAATCCTGAGGACCACGACCTAGACCAGGAGCTCTGGTAAATACGGCTAGTACGAAGACCACGCGCCTCGAGTGAACCCACGTAATCCGCTAGGAGAATCTGCTGGTATATTTCCTGCTTACTTCTCATGAATCTCTCTACTGTTACAGCTATTGGCTTCTGAGCCTGATCTTAGACCATGACACAGTAGTAACATATTGGGAATTGGTCCTGCTGGCTACCAGTCATTAGTGGGGAGTGGACCGAGAGCTGTCTTTGACAGCTCAGTATCTGTGCTGGGAGTACACAGTAAGCACGCTCTCAGCACAGAAACATTGGCTGCCAGTGACACAAATGTGCAACGAGTGATTATTAAAGCTCACCCTTTTGACTCAACACTTATGTGTTACATGAGTGGCAACAGGTTAAAGGGGCTTTAGGGAGTGTTGACTTGTAAAGGGACTGCAATGGTTGTAATCTCATGCAATCCCTTACTATGTGCCCCAGTCTCATGCAACACGTTCCCAGGCTCCAACTACACCAGTAACATGTCTTAACCTGGCCAAGTAGAATTTTTGATTTTCTAATCATTAGTGAGTTCAAATTGACGTTTGCTTTCAACTGCAGTGATGAGAATGTTTGAAAAGTTCTTGAACAAACTAATTTCTATCATGTATGTGTATTTATTTGCTACAGCGGCGCTTTGTGGGTCGTTTTGACCCTTTTTCGGCCGCTACCGGTGGTTAAGAGCGCCCCGCTAGCGGCCAAATACCTCTGCAAAAACAACGGTAAATCGTTGCTAAAAATAGTGCCCCCCCAGTGCAGCCTATCAGTATCCATCAGTGCAGCCTATCAGTGCCACCTCATCAGTGTCCTAGTCCCAGTGTCTCATCAGTCAAAATGGACTGTTAAAAGCAAAGGAAATTCTGATGTACATGCAAATTACATTCATCAAGTCTATACTGTACTATTTTTTAAATATTGTTAAAAACTATAGATTCATACATAAATCTACAAGTGTGTAGCCAGGTGCCCAGAGCAGTGGGCTGTGCATTGCTGTGACCGCTCGCCTCCTTCCCCTGTTCCTACATAGAGGACAGAGTGGGCTGTGTGTGTGAGACCCTGCTCACCCCCTCTCCCTCCTAGCAGCAGCTACTATATAGATAGGGAGAGGAGTGATGATGCTGCACAGAGGAGGATCATGGGACATCTAGGAGTGCTGCACAGTACAATGGATGGAGCTTGGACTTCAACATTCACAGATCCTTGCACATAAATAAAGAGAGAAATGAGAGGTTTCCCTGGCCAAATGTTCAGAGGTCTGGGCAGGCAGTGTGGGGACCAGAGCTGTGTGCTGTGTCTGTAGTGTCTGTAGAGGCTGTAGAGGCCGAGGACTGAGGGCCATTTATGCTGCAAACTGTGGACTAAAGACCTGCTGCTTGGACCTGTCTGTGCCTGCACCAGAGAGACAAGCCACCAAGGATCGGGACCCAGATGACTGCAGACCTGCAGTCAACTGAGGTTTGCGGTCCAGGACTAGTGAACGGATTCAGCTGTGCTTGTATTCCTGCTGTTAGTGATCCAATACCACCGGAGACTACCCCTTTGCCTAACAGCCACAAAGTACGTTACTGCACGCATTCTTAAAGAGATGGTAATAAGTGCACCACTGTACAGACGGGCCCCAATGTTAGCCAACTTATATTTTGCAAATTATGAGCCAAGTGCTACATAATTACCACCCCAGGGGTATCCCACCTAGGAAAGCCTACATATACCCATGTCCTGGGCTACATGCACTCAGGGACACTTTTGTTGATTAGCTGTTGCAGAGAGTCACTGTGAAATTGTTCATTGCCTTTTATACTTTCACTGTGTATGCTTTTCTTTGTCAAGGCTATGTGTATCAGGTTAACTTGGTTTAGAATTATCGTAGTCTAGGTAAACTGCCATATCCTATCCTAGAATTAACGTCAGTTACTTTACTGGAATTTACTTGATTCTTTATCTGTTCATTGATGCTAGCATACTGCCATTTATGTTGCATTTTTGACAACGTACCTTACGTATTTACAATCTACTAGCCTGGTGTTTATTTGCTATATGTCAATTTTAGTAGTAGCATACTAATGATTAAGCTAACATAGGTCCTGGTAGCACACTAAGATATATTAAGGTGTATGAGAGGGAATGAAGCAGTTTAGAGTCGTGGCAGAGAACAGAAGACCCATCGTACTAAGCGGCTCCTGTGGGGGTAGCACTACAAGTGTATGGCCAGCTTAAGAATACCTCCAAAAAGTGCCTCTGAACATTTATTGTAGAACGTGCAGTCTCTGACAAATGTATGTCTCGTTATGTACAGTGCTGTGGACATTATGTGTGGCTCCTTAGCAATGTTGAGGTCCCCTATATCAAGTACTGTAAGCTGACCACCACTTACATAAGGGTTTTTGATGTTTGGGGCCCTGTAGCTTCCCTTGCAGGTAAAGAAATTTGGTACAGGTTGTAGGTTTTGGGTTTATGGCTCTTGATTCAGTTGACAGTTGAAGGCATTTGAATACTTTGTTTTACTGGCTGATGAAATGGTTTATGGCTCTGGGGATCCCAAATTAAAAAAAAAAGGTTGGGGTTTCTAGAGTAGTGGTTTCATTGAAGCTGAAGGATGCCTGGCTCTGTGACTATTAAAGCAGGTAAAAGTCTAGAAATCTTATAGTACTGTTTACTGTTCTGTACTTTCTGTATTTTATCTGGTAAAATGTACTTGGCTTTAAGGGTCTCCTGGCACAGATGTGTTCTCTGGTTTCTTGGTAAGTGTATACTTTCTGGCCGTGGAAGTGGAAGAGATTAAAGTAAATGTAAAAGTAAAAGTGATTCACCTAATTCACCTAATTCTGTAGTTTCAATGGCGGCGGAAGGATTCCTGACCCTGAGCTTCCCCTAGCAAATGAAGAGTTTATGGTCCCGAGGTTCTCTTGGTATGGAGAAGTAGATTTTAGCTAATGGGAACATTCTCCCTCACCTCCTGTGCCAGAGACCCAACGGAAAGTAAAGAGAAATCTCTTCAAAGTTGGGGACAGTACCCTCTTAGAAAGCTGTTACCAGAACAGGCGTCCCCATTGTGAAAAAAATAAAAATAGCGGCGCTTTACCGGCGACGGCACCGATGCCCCTGTGTGAAAGCAGCCTAGTCATAGTTTTGCTGCTATATCTATTAATTTAAAAAATAACGCGTGGTCTATTCTTGTGGGGGTGAAATGTTATGATATGGGCTAAAAGTAAGGTGGCAGTAAACGCTTGTTTACACTTGCTTCAAAATGTGGCATTGGACACACTTTTTTAACACCTTCCTGCCTGGCCTATAGCAGAATGATGGCCGGGCCATGACTTCACCATCCTTACTGGATGTCATATGTAGGGCTGGCCCAAGACATTGTGTCCATCAGTGCAGCCTATCAGTGCCACCTCATCAGTGTCCATCAGTGCAGCTTATAAGTGCCCACGAGTGCAGCCTATCAGTGTCAATCCGTGCCACCTCATCAGTGCAGCTTATTAGTGCATTCCATCAGTGCCACCACATCAGTGCCCACCAGTGCAGCCTATCAGTGTCCATCATTGCAGCCTATCAGTGCCCATTAGTGCAGCTTATCAGTGCCAATCAGTGCCCACCAGTGCAGGCCTATCAGTGCCCATCAGTGTGCATCAGTGCCACCTCATCAGTGTGCATCAGTGCAGCCTATCAGTGCCCATAAGTTTCCATCAGTGCCACCTCATCAATGCCCACCAGTGCAGCCTATCAGTGTCTATTGTTGCCCATCAGTGCCCACCAGTGCAGCCTATCAGTGTCCATCAGTCTAGCCTATCAATGCCACCTCATCAGTGCCCACCAGTGCAGCCTATCAGTGTCCATCAGTGCCTATCAGTGCCACCTCATCGGTGCCCCCCAGTGCAGCCTATCAGTGTCCATCAGTGCAGCCTATCAGTGCCACCTCATCAGTGTCCATCAGTGCCACCTCATCAGCGTTCATCAGTGCAGCCTATTAGTGGCCATCAGTTTCCATCAGTGGCACCTCATCAGTGCCCACCAGTGCAGCCTATAAGTGTCCATCAGTGCAGCCTATCAGTGCCCATCAGTGCCCACCAGTGCAGCCTATCAGTGTTCATCAGTGCAGCTTATCAGTGCAGCCTATCAGTGCCCATCAGTGTCCATCAGTGCCACCTCATCAGTGTCCATCAGTGCAGCCTATCAGTGTCGGTGGCATGGCGATGCGCTGGCAGGAAGTTAAGCGCTTTGCGGGTCGTTTTAACACTTTTCAGCCGCTAGCGGGGATTTTAAAGCCTCCGCAAAAACAACGGCAAACGACACCCCAGTGTGAAAGCAGCCTTACAGACGCTATATCGCTAAAATTAGAATCTGCAAAGCGCCTGTAAAGCGCCTCTCCTCTCACTCCAGTGTGAAAGCCTGAGGGCTTTCACACTGGAGCGGTGCGCCTAAAGAAAGTCCTGCAAGCAGCATATTTGAGGCGCTTTGCGGGCACTTTTAACCCTTTTCCGGCCACTAGCGGGGGTTAAAATCGCTCTGCTAGCGGCCCAAAAAGCGGCGCTAAAATGATGGTAAAGCGCCGCTTTACCACCGACACCCCAGCACCTCAGTGTGAAAGTGTCCTTACTCTAGTCACAGTGACTAAATAACAAAGAAGAAAACAATATGTGCTTGGTATAAACTCTTTGAAGGCACTTTTACAGTAATCGTGTGTATCCGTGGTAGAGAACCAGCTGCACAACAGCACCTCAGGGACAATTAAGCAACTATCCACAGATACCATTCAAGTCACCAACACCACTTCACTGCAACTTGACTGCATTGACCAAAGAATGCCATACCTGAGACAGGTCCCTACTTGAACAATCTGACTTCAAATACCTAAAAAACCCACCAAGCTGCCATGACAGATATTTTTATATCCAATCCTTAGCACGTATCTATAAACATAAGAATTATAGGGAAAGGAAGATAGCCCAAACTTGACTAAACTCATGACCAGGGTAGATAAGATGTCCCACCTTCCTATGACTACCAAACCATTGTCATACTCCAGCCCTAACCCACTTAATGTTACATACGATTAACGAGACCACACTTGAAACTGAGTATAACTGGCCATAGCAGCCTTTTTATTTAAAAAACATTAAATATATAACATTCTTTATTCTTCATTACCCACAGTGCAACCATTACCATCTTCCAACTAAACTATGTTAACTGGAATAAACCAGAAGGCCCATACCACGATGAGTCCCCCACACTTCCATCTCGTAGGTTATCTTGCCACCATCAAAGACCACCACCACCAATTCTCTGCTGCCATGACAGGTCCTGCTCGCACTGCACCTGAAATAAAGCAAACCGAACACACAAAAACAGGGAGGGTGGATGGGAAACTGCTCCTGTCTAACGTTCCCCCTGCAATGCTGCCCGGGTACCCCCTAACCCATTAAATAAACTAAACCCCTCCTCTCGTTCCTTTTCCTCCAATCCACTACTCCCCCACTTCTACACAATTTTTCGTTAACCCCTTGATGTCTCCCTTATCACCCCTGCCATGTCGGCCCTCTGCTAGTTCCTCTTCTCTCCACTCACTCCGGGCCTCACTTGACCAGGGTAGGTAAGATGTCCCACCTTCCTATGACTGCCAAACCATTGTCATACTCCAGCCCTAACCCACTTAACGTTACCTACGATTAACAAGACCACACTTAAAATGGAGTATAACTGACCATAGCAGCCTTTTTATTTAAAAAACATTAAATATATAACATTCTTTAACACATAACAAAACCCCAAATATCAGTTGCTCCACCCGGTGGTCTTTGACGGCACTTCCCAACTTAGCTCTGTTCCACTTCCACACTGCGGACCTTTTTACGTACTAGGCCTCCAGCTGTGTCACACCAGCTCGGAGACAACCCATTACCCGCAATGCAACCATTACTATCTTCCAGCTAAACACTTCCATCTCGTAGGTTATCTTGTCACCATCAAAGACCACCACGCCACAGTTAACAAGGGTGACCCCTTACCCTTAAGAGCCCCTCCACACTCTCAAAGCATGCTGAATCCCATCCTGCAACCCCAGGGACCATAGATCAATACCCACTGCAGACAGGTCAACCCCATCCCTCCTGAGATAAAGCCCGGTATCCCTCTCCAATTCCCTATGGCGGATCACCAAACCCCCGTTACGAATCACAAAGCGGCCCACCATTTTATTCACTTTAATACAGGGTTTGTTGATTCTGTCCACTGACCTTGCCAATCGGCAGGTTGTCCTGGCCACAATGTCGTACCACACGACCAACATATCTGTTCTCAGCCGTAGAAGGTCAAACTTGACGTCCTTGATGAGCTCCCAAATGAACCGAACCCCCAGATCATTCCCACTGGCATGGAGCACCAAAATGTCTGGCAGCCTGTCCAGACGTGCAAATTGATGCATTTCCGGTACAACCCTACCCCACATCATACCTGGCCGACCCAACCAACGGATACATGCCTCCCCTCTGGAAATCCCCAGCTGTCTGCCATTAGGCCTAATGTCTGCTCGTTTGGCCCCCCAAAACACATAGGAGTGGCCCATGATCCAAAAGGGGCACAGCTGGTCTCCACCTGAAAGAAAGGAACAAAAACACCACGGGATAACCGCGAGACAAACCACTTATACTTACCCCACTTGATAAACCGTGATATATGCATGCTTGCCAAAACATCCCCCCCCCCCCCCTATACTCCTGTTGTAGCTCTACTCGACCACCAAATGTGGGTGAATGTAGGTACGGAATCTCCTAGAGTCCCATCTATCAAGCAGCCGCCTCGTCCAACCTCTGTTGCCGCCCTGATGCGGAAGGACTGCAAAGCATACTGTGTGCAATCCAAATCCGCTGCTTTAAGTCATTTTTTAAAAACTGACACAAACTGGAACTTAGGCATTGGAGACCCGTCCCTGTGCAATAAAAATGGCCCATCCAAAACAGGGCGAACTCCCGGGAACTGCCTTACCGCCCCCACCAGGCACACAGGAGAGCCCGGTAGAGAAAACAGCCGTACTCTGACGCCCTTGCCACCCTGGTCCATCTTGGTCCGGCATATCAACAACTCAATGCTAACCCCTCTGCAAACCACATGCTGAGCCCAAAAGCCCACGGAACCCTCTTAGATGGGCTGACTAGTTCACTAATCCTGAAGGCTCCGAAAAAGGCCAGTGAAAATGCTGCTTTAAACAAGGAAACCTTGTAAGCCGACGCACACAATGAGCCAAACTGAACAAAAAGTGTCTGCAGGTTGTCAAAGGACACAGGCCTCCTAGCATCCCTGCGTTACGTGTACTACGATAACCTTTCATAGCCTGTCGGACCCAAAGATCCTTGATAAAATCGACACCACTCCCTAATTTGACATTTTTACAGACCCGCTAGTTTTTGGTCCATGGCCGACACCGGCACCCCCTGTTCCAGGTTTCTGGAAACAAAAGAGATGACTAGTTACCTTACCTCCACACCATCCGGATCCACCCCAGCATGCCTAACCAATTCCCACCATTCCTGCCATACCTTATTGTAGGCCGCCCATGTAGTCTCACTCACCGACCTCCTTATCCATCCAGCGATGACTCCAAGGCGATCGCCCACAGCCATTGGGGACATGGAACCCCCTGTTGTTCTGCCGCTGGAGCCAGCCAATGTATTGTCTACCCCTGAGAGATGTACCGCATACAGAAAAATATTTAACTGTAGGCGACACAGTTGATCCCAGCGCAAGGATGGATGGATGGCCCTACACTGCCGCAACTGTTTATCATACTTTAGCCACGCAGATCCACTGTAGACTCTGTAGACCTCACCCACGCCGTTCGCGCAGCAGAAAAGCGACAAACAGTGTTCGGGGGTTCTTTTCTCCATTACATACACTGGCGAATGCTTGCAGCCAGTTAGAGAACGTGCGTGGTATCAACCTGTGCCGCCGCTTCTCCTCATCCTCTTTCTTGCTATCGTCAGGCTTAATCTATCCAGGTTAAACTTTTCCAGGGGCAATAAAGAAAAAAATCTCCACGTACTCACCTTTGCCGATCTTCTCCCTGACTTCCGGCTTCAGATGTGCCCCCAGCGGCCCCTCAAAGCAGACGTACATCTTGCCTTTAGCCGCGTCCACAATACGCAATACGCAAATCAGTCTTACCACACTCCCCTGGGATGGTCCTGCCTTCTCCCCTGCCACTGCTCCCGCCGACCCAGGTGCCGGGGGCGAACCTGACAGCCCTACTGAACTATCGGGCGCTGTGGTAACCGAGATGGGGGAGGGGGCAAGCCCACCAGACCACGCCCCCGTGCCTCCGCAGCTGACCCACCACCCGGTGGTACCCCCACGGACACCTGCGGATGCAGTATTAAATGCCAAATTAGACTGGGAAGATGACTTACCGGGCTGACCAGGGGTGAGACCTCCGAGCACGTGGGAGATCCTGCCCCCCCGCCACCGAGCCGGATGCCTGATCCCTCAGCAGTGGGGCCATCTGGCCGTGCAGCCACTCAGGGCCCCTGGTAGCGGCGCCTGCCCGGAGCTGGGCCAATAGCAGATCCACGTCGGCCATGGCAGGAGGACTACAGGCAGGGCCGCTGATAGGCCAGTACAACTGGCCCCGCTGTACGGGGCCCGGCCAGCAGGGGGGCCCGGCAACCTGAACAGATAACGAATTAATGTAAAAAAAAAAAAAAATCCTCCAGCCATCGTCCATCTGACGCCCAGGCAATAAGACCACCTCGCCCCCCCCCCACCTTTTATGTTTATGTTTTTTTTTTTTTGCTAGCAATGTAATTTCAGTGTGCTGGTATGTGGCGCAGGGAGAGGGACTATTTCTTCTATTTCGGGCGCGGAAGAGGCATTCTTCCGCGCCCGCTCCTCATGCTGGCTAAAGCCACAGCCAGCGAGTGCCTTTCCTGGCGTCGTGCAGTGTTTCCTCTCACTCCGCGTGAGAGAAGCAGTGAGGCGAGCGGCGACGGCAGAAGAAGAAGCAGCTGCTGGCATCCGACTGGAATGATTTGTGTGGCCACTCCAGTCCAGGCAGGATCGAGGAGGAAGTGACTCCTGGGGCCCGACTGTCTAACACAGGTGTGTGTGCTTGCTTGGGGGGGGGGGGGGGGGAATTATTGATCTACTAATACTGCCACCTATGCCGCTAATGCATGTGCTGCCTGCTGAGACAGTGTTACCCATGCTGCCAATGGCATTATTCCATTGGCGTCATGGGGGGCACTGTCTGCAGCACATTACGGCATTGGCGGCATGTGTGGCCTTGTCTGCAGCACAATATGGCATTGAAGGCATGGGTGGCACTGTTTGCAGGTAGCACATGTGTTATGGCCCATAACGCATGTGCTGCCTGCAGAGACAGTGCCACCCATGCCACAAATGCCGTAATGTGCTGCAGAGACAGTGCAACCCATGCCGCCAATGCCATATTGTGCTGCAGACAGTGCCACCCATGACACTAATGCCATAACTCATGCGCTACCTGCTGACAGTGCCGCCCATGCTGCCAATGCCATATTGTGCTGCAGACAGTGCCACCCATGACACTAATGCCATAACTCATGCGCTACCTGCTGACAGTGCCACCCATGCCGCCAATGCCATATTGTGCTGCAGACAGTGCCCACCATGCCGCCAATGGAATAATGCCATTGGCAGCATGGGGGCACTGTCTCTGCAGGCAGCACATGTGTTTTGGCATTAGCGTCATGGGTGGCACTGTCTGCAGCACATTACGGCATTGGCAGCATGGATGAGAAAAATTGTAGACAAACCTGCACATTGTTTCAGGGCGGGGTCTGGGAGGGGCCAGGGGTGGGGCTGAAGATGGGGCCAGGGGGGAGCCGAAGGGGGCCCCGCCAGGTAGGCTGTACGGGGCCCCATGATTTCTATCAGCGGCCCTGACTACAGGTGACACTGCTCCAAACTGCTCCTGTCTAACATTCCTCCAGCAATGCTACCCAGGGCACCCCTAACCCATAAAATAAACTAAACCCCTCCTCTCGTTCCTTTTCCTCCAATCCACTACTCCCCCACTTCTACACTATTTTCTTTAACCCCTTGATGTCTCCCTTATCACTCTTGTCATGCCGGCCTTCTGCTAGCTCCTCTTCTCTCCACTCACTCTGGGCCTCACTGATTGGAAACAGATTTTCTCCACACATCCAAAGTCTCTGAACCCCTCCTGACTATTACCAGCCCAGCAATTATGGTAAGTTGCCTTTCTCACACCTCATCTGCTAGCCATTAACCCTCTTCTCCCTGGATCTCCTTCCAATCCATCCTAGGGTCGCCACCTTTTCTTCAAGTCAAACCCTAACACTTTAGCGGCACGCAGCAATTTTTTTATAGTATAAACTATATCTATATTTTGCAATTAAATAACATTCCTAATCATATGAAGTTAATCACAAAAGTCCCCCTTTACATCTGAATCCACAGAGTCCCCCTTCACATCTAAATCCACAGAGTCCTCCTTTACATCTGAATCCACAGAGCCCCCCTTTACATCTGAATCCACAGTGTTCCCCCTTTTACAGCAGCGTTCTCAGTGTTTCCCCTTAAATCAGGGTTCCCAGAGCAACCCTTGTGTCGGTCCCCGGAGTTCTCCCTTACATCAGAGTCCACAGAGCTACCCATTTACATCTGAACTTGCAGAGTTCCCTTACACTGTAAGGGGGGATCCTGCAGACTCTGATGTAAGGTAGAACTCTGACATAAGAGATGCTCTGTGACCCCTGATTTAAGGGGGGACACAAGAAGTCTGATGGTACGAGAGGACTCTCATGTAAGGAGGAACACTGTGGCCTCTCATGTAAAGGGGAACTCTGATGTAAGGGGGGGGGGCTTCAGTCACAGACAGGGATGGATGGTGGTGAGCTCACTCAATCAGTCACAGACAGGGACTGTCTCACCACTTAGCACCTCATCCAGCTGTATCTGTGGCTGCTGGGCTTCAAATTTCCAGCCTGCACTTTTCCTTTTGTGAGGCACAGTGCCAGGGATTGAAGTGGAGTGTGGGCAGACACAAAGGGGTAGGAGCGGGAGGAAGAGGGGCAGATCAAGACCTCTCTCCTCTCCCATCTGTAAATGTGTTTGGCTGGTTTCACACTGGGGCGGTGCGGGGGCGGCGACGGTAAAGCAGCGCTATATTTAGCGCTGCTTTACCATCGTTTTACCCGCGGTATGCGGCCGCTAGCGGGGTGGTTTTAACCCCCGCTAGCGGCCGCAAAAGGGTTAAAAACCTCCACAAAGCGCCGCTGCAGAGGCGGTTTGCGGGCGGTATCCCCGCGGTTTCCCATTGATTTCAATGGGAAGGAGCGGTATAGGAGCGGTAAATACACCGCTCCTTCACCGCTCCAAAGATGCAGCTAGCAGGACTTTTGTTGCGGTCCTGCTAGCGCACGCCGGCTTTCACACTGGAGTGAATGGGGCCGGTTTTTTCAGGCGGTGTACAGGCGCTATTTTTAGCGCTGTACCGCCTGAAAACCGCCCCAGTGTGAAAGGGGCCTTAGGGAGGGGGGCAGGGGGACTGTTAGTGCTGGCTTTGTGCAGTGTGAAATAGTGTGTAACAGTCACTCTCGGATTAGACAACTGCAGCCAGAAACCCAGCTGGAAAGCCATAGTCCGGTCTGAATAATGTGTCTGGGTTTCAGGTGGTCTGAAACCTGGACACATGATTCAAAACTAGGGATGAGCTTTATGTTCGAGTCGAACTCATGTTCGCCGAACAGTGAACAATTTTGGGTGTTTGCGGCAAATTCAAAAGCAGCGGAACACCCTTTAAAAGTCTATGGGAGAAATCAAAAGTGCTAATTTTAAAGGCTTATATGCATGGTATTGTCATAAAAAGTGTTTGGGGACCTGGGTCCTCCCCCAGGGGACATGTATCAATGCAAAAAAAGTTTTAAAAACTAAAGTTTTTTCGGGAGCAGTGATTTTAATAATGCTTAAAGTGAAACAATAAAAGTGTAATATTCCTTTAAATTTCATACCTGGGGGTGTTTATAGTATGCCTGTAAAGGGACGCATGTTTCCCGTGTTTAGAACAGTCTGACGCTTTGATTATTCTGACACTTCTTAAATAATGGTGGGCAGGGATCACGCCCCCCTCTGACATCACAGGGAAAGCCATCACCGGGTGGCCCCGCCCTCCGTTATTTAAGAAGTGTCAGAAGAATCGAAGCGTCACGCGGCTGAAGACTCCAACAGAGGCGGATCGTGAGGACGAAGTGGAGAAGAAGCCTGGAGCAAGATGCGGGACGAGAAGAGCGGAGGAAGAAGAAGATGAAGAAGAAGATGGAGGAACAAGAACAACACTGATGGAAGACCAGAAGAAAGAAGATGAAAGAAGAAGAAATTAACCACTTGCCGACCGGCGCACAACGATATACGTCGACAGAATGGCACGTACAGGCAGGAGGGCGTATATATACGTCCCTCCTTTAGCCTGTCCGTGCCATCGGGAGCGCGCCGGGAGCGGCGCGCTCCCTCGCCGGTCGGGACCCCCGTGAGTCCGATTGCGGTCCCCGCGGACTCGATCGCCGCGGGGACATCCGCGATCGTCTCACGGGGCGGCTGAACGGGGAGATGCCGAGATAAACAGCATCTCCCCGTTCTGCCTAGCAACTAGTGACGCCGATCTCTGCTCCCTGTGATTGGAGCAGAGATCAGCATTCACTAGCTGACAGCCACGCCCCCCCACAGTAAAAAACACACCCCTAGGCATACTTAACCATTACACTGCCGTCTTGTGGTTAACCCCTTCACTGCCAGTGTCATTTATACAGAAATCAATGCATTTAAATGCATTAATTGCTGTAAAAATGACAATGGTCCCAAAAATGTGTCAAAAATGTCCGATGTGTCCGCCATAATGTCGCAGTCACAAAAAAAAAATCGCAGATCTCCGCCATTAATAATAAAAAAAAAATTATTAATAAAAATGCTATAAAACTATCCCCTATCTTGTAAACGCTATAACTTCTGCGCAAACCGATCAATAATCGCTTATTGCGATTTTTTTTACCAAAAATATGTAGAAGAATACGTATCGGCCTAAACTGAGGAAAAAAAATGTTTTTTTTATATATTTTTTGGGGATATTTATTATAGCAAAAAATAAAAAATAATGCATTTTTTTCAAAATTGTCGCTCTATTTTGTTTATAGCGCAAAAAATAAAAACCGCAGGGGCGATCAAATACCACCAAAAGAAAGCTCTATTTGTGGGAAAAAAAGGACGTCAATTTTGTTTGGGAGCCACGTCGCACGACCGCGCAATTGTCAGTTAAAGCGACGCAGCCGAATCGCAAAAAGGGGCCTGGTCCTTTGGCTGCAAATTGGTCCGGTCTGAAAGTGGTTAATAAAGGACTTGTCAAAAACCGTCTATTGTGTTTTTTAACCTTTTTGTCACTTTTTTTTGTGAAATGGTAGGTGTACATTTGTACCCCATTACCAATTCACACAGGTTGGGGGCAGGATCTGGTGGTCCCGTTCTTAAAGGGGGCTTCCAGATTCCGATAATCCCCCCGCCCGCAGACCCCCGCAACCACCGGGCAAGGGTTGTGGGAATGAGGCCCTTCTCCCCATCAACATGGGGACAAGGTGCTTTGAAGGGCTACCTCAAATTACCCTCCAAATTTTGAGGGCATGTGGTCTGGTATGGTTCAGGAGGGGGGGCGCTCTCTCGTCCCCCCCTCTTTTCCTGCGGCCTGCCAGGTTGCATGGCTGATAAGGTTGATAAGGGTCTGGTATGGATTTTTGGGGGAACCCCACGCCATTTTATTTTTAAATTTTGGTGCGGGGTTCCCCTTAAAATCCATACCAGACCTGAAGGGTCTGGTATGGATTTTGAAGGGGACCCCACGGCATTTTTTTTTTAAATTTTGGTTCGGGGTTCCCCTGTGGGGAAATCCCCATGCCATTTTTTATCAATGAACTGTTATGTGTATTGTCGAACCCGACAATTCATTGTAGCCGCGAGTAGTTTTAAATTAGTTTTTTTCCTTTAGAAATGTAATTTTGCTGTCAGACTGTTCTAAACATGGGAAACATGCGCCCCTTTACAGGCATACTATAGACATCCCCCAGGTACAAAATTTAAAGGAACATTACACTTTTATTGTTTAACTTTAAGCATTATTAAAATCACTGCTCCTAAAAAAACGTCAGTTTTTAAAACTTTTTTTTGCATTGATACATGTCCCCTGGGGCAGGACCCGGGTCCCCAAACACTTTTTATGACAATACCATGCATATAAGCCTTTAAAATTAGCACTTTTGAGTATTCATGTTCGTGTCCCATAGACTTTAACGGTGTTTGCGTGTTCAAACTAATTTTTTGCCTGTTCGCATGTTCTGGTGCGAACCGAACGGGGGGTGTTCGGCTCATCCCTATTCAAAACCTGAACTGTCTGGGTGAATCCCGGACAGGTGGTAACCCTAATCCATCTATGCAGGCCTAGCTTTTATGTTGAGCCTTCTCTAGGCCTTCCTTGCTTGTTGAAGAGTTTGTCTTTTGCTTTCTTAGGCGAGGGGTTCCTGTCCCTGTAGTTCTCGGTTGAAGGGTTGCTCACTCTGTGCCTCTCTTGGCAGGTTAAGGGTTTCTGGCCCAGAGGTTCCCTTGGCGTGGGCACACAGAGATGAGCTTTTTGCTTAATCCTGTGTGACCAATCTGTCCTCACTAAGAGCTGCTCTCCAAGGGTATTTGTTATGGTAATCACAGCTTGCTGAGTAAAAGGTGTATATCCTGCTGTGTGTATGTGTGTGTTTGTTCCTCTGAGTGTGTGCATGTTTGTGCTGCTTACTGCGTCCTGCTGTGTGTTTATGTTTTCCTGCTGCGTGCTGCCGAATATTTATACATCATAAAAAAATTGGCGAACGTACATCTGTCAGTTTAAGCTATTCTTTCTGACTGCACATCTAAGCACTGCTCTGCATGCTGTGAGGGAGTGCTGAGGTTTTATGTGCCATCCTTAGGAAAGTTAATGCAGTTGTATTTGCATTATGTCCTGCTGTGTTACAAATCTAAATTTCAAGGGTAATGTCAGATGAAGTCGAGAATGGTGTGATTTTTAGGATTTCCGATAACACTTATAATAATTTTTTCTAGCAGAATTTGAAAACTTTCATTACAAACTTAACCACTTTCGGACCGGACCATTTTGCTGGCTTAAGACCAGAGCACTTTTTGCGATTTGGCACTGCGTCGCTTTAACTGACAATTGCGCGGTCGTGCGACGTGGCTCCCAAACAAAATTGATGTCCTTTTTTTTCCCACAAATAGAGCTTTCTTTTGGTGGTATTTGATCACCCCTGTAGTTTTTATTTTTTGCGCTATAAACAAAAAAAGAGCAACAATTTTGAAAAAAAAAAAACGCATTATTTTTAACTTTTTGCTATTCTAAATATATCCTAAAAATATATAAAAAACTTTTTTTTCCCCAGGTTAGGCCGATACATATTGTTCTACATATTTTTGGTAAAAAAAATTACAATAAGCGATTATTGATTGGCTTGCGCAAAAGTTATAGTGTTTACAAAATGGGGGATAGTTTTATGGCATTTTTATCAATAATTTTTTTTTTTACTAGTAATGGCGGCGATCAGCGATTTTTATTGTGACTGCGACATTATGGCGGACACATCGGACATTTTTGACACATTTTTGGGACCATTGTCATTTATACAGCAATCAGTGCTATACAAATGCACTGATTCCTGTGTAAATTACACTGGCAGTGAAGGGGTTAACCAGGAGGCGGCAGAGTAGAGGTTAAGTGTGTCCTATTGGCGTGTTGCTAATTGTGGAGTGCGTGGCACATCACTGATCTCTGCTCCAATCACAGGGAGCAGAGATCAGCGTCACTGTTGCTAGGCAGAACGGGGAGATGCTTGTTCACTTCAGCATCTCCCCGTTCTTCCTCCCTGTGATATGATCGCGGGTATCCCCACGGCGATCGAGTCCTCGGGACCTGCGACCGGACTCGCGGAAGGTCCCGACAGGCGCGCGCACGCAATGGCACAGCGGCAAATTCAAAGGGACGTACCTGTATGCCCTTATGCCTGTCCATGCCATTCTGCAGACGTTCATCGCCGTGCGCCGGTCGGGAAGCGGTAAAAAAGATTGTAAAGTCAGAAGTTTTTTTATCTTAATGCATTCTATGCATTAAGATTTTACAACCACTTTAAAGAGGAAGTAAACCCTGGTGGGTTTTACTTCCTCTTTATTTCCCTGCAAAGGTAAAGCATAATGGGCTACTATGCATCGCATAGTAGCCCATTATGTGTCACTTACCTGAAGCCGAAGCCTGCGATGTCACCGTTGTCCCCACTAGCAGGGAGCGTCCATCTTTCGCCCCTCTTCCTTCTGGGGCCGTGAACTCCGGCTCTGTGACTGGCCAGAGTCGCGTGACGTCACTCCCGCGCATGCGTGTTGGAGCTGCCAGTAACGGCATGACCCCTATTAGAAACGGCTCATGCACCGTGTAGTCATCGGCGCTCTGCTTTTTCGTAAATATCTCCTAAACCATGGAGGTTTAGGAGATATTTCCAGCACCTACATGTGAGCCTTAATATAGGCTTACCTGTACGTAAAAGTGGTTGTACCGGGTGTACAACCACTTTAAGTTTTGTAGGATAAATGGGCTTAAAGTGACTTTGACCCCTTTCACCCGAGCGGTCCGATTAGGTCCACCTGTCCATTTTTCAGATGGACCTGATCAGACCCTCCATCCTCCTCTATGGAGTGGCAAGTGTAAATGGACTTGTGTCCATTTACACCCACCTACCTCAAACCCGATTCGGCAAAAACAAACGGAAGGGGATCTGTTCTCTTCTGTCTGGCCGGATTGGATCTGAGGGCAGTCAGATGTAAATGAACAGCTGGTCCGTTTACATCCGACTGCCCATAGAGCAGAGTGGGCTGTGTCCATGTCCACTCTGCATAAGTGGAGCAGGCATGGACCTGTCATCCGCCTGCTCTGCTTAGCTCAGCAGGGGATCAACAGATAGATTCCCTGCTTAGAAAAATGAATCCAGCCTGTGTGAAGAGGGGCCTTTATGTTGCTTGTGTTCTATGCAAAGGAGAACTTTATTACTTACCTCTGCTGCTGCCACACTGTGCTGTAGTGAAGACAAACCGCTGGCCAAATAATCTGCAGAATTTGACACTTACTGGAGTCACTGGTCAGTTTTTTGGTTCTCTGTGCTGCTAAGGAGATGGCTGTCAACAAAAAGCTAACTTACTCAGTAGCGAAGA
Source organism: Lithobates sylvaticus (assembly GCA_028564925.1). Lineage (NCBI taxonomy): Eukaryota > Metazoa > Chordata > Amphibia > Anura > Ranidae > Lithobates > Lithobates sylvaticus. The sequence continues at coordinate 243,681,371 of CM053031.1, read as the reverse complement.
GAATCCATGGCCAGTGTAGTCCTAGCCTAAAACTGGCCATACACAGCTCAGATTTGAGATTGCTTCTGTGCAACCGCCCATAAAAAGTACTTACAGGATGCAGCTGTATGCCAGTAGTACTATCGTAAACTCTCACACTGAGGAACAACCCTGGACATAGCCAATCTGAGCCCTGGGTTGCCCATGCAGGTGCTCATGCCTAAACCGGATCTATTACCCCTTGATGACGACATCCTATTGGACGAAACGCATTGGGTGAAGCTACAGCGGTGACGACATCACGCCTTCCGGAGTGCTGACTGTACTTCACTGTATTGCATGCAAATTTGTACTTGCCCTTTGTAAGTAGTTCTGATTATATCAAATGTTGGAGTTTTAAACTACTACACGGGAGGTTGATTTACTAAAGGCAAATATATTGTGCACTGCAAGTTGCTCTAGATCTGAAGCTCTGAAATGATGGGAAGCTCTGCTGATTTCTATCATCCAATCGTGTGCAAGCAAAAATAATTTATTTTTTTCCTTGCATGTTCCCCTCAAGTCTACAGCAACTGCACTTGCAGTGCACAGACTATTTGCCTTTAGTAACACTATGAGTCCTTTCCTTGCCTTTTTTCCTTCCTGAGTAAATCTGTGGATCACCCTGGTTATCTGGAGACCTCCTCTGTAAGATGTGATTTACACCATCCTTTCCAAAACTGCAGCCAGGCTTAGATCTTACTTGCTGGTAAGCGTTTTGTGAGTGGGGTGGGCACCTGGGTGCGCAGTGCTGCTTTTTCACGTTGGAACTTGGGCCTTCTATACATATATACATTTTATGATGGACTTTTTGCACTGAGCCCTTTTTTTTCTCCAGTTTTCCTTAGACTTTTATATTGTTATACTTTTATACTTGTTATACTTTTTGCACATGTATTTGATGAGTTTTATTTTATTTTAGCACTATAAGTGTTTCCTTATTTGTAAAATCATTGGTGTGTAAAATGTAAGCACTAGCACTTTACTTAATAGCGCAACACAATTTTTTCTTTATCTTGGCAGAACCAGATCCAGCCCATGTGAAATTCCGCCAGCAAAAGTCCGATGAGAGCTTTTGGTCGGAAAACGTGACCGTATGTATGCTCCATCTGATCTTTGCTGGCCGAATTCCAGCCAGCAAAAGATTGAGAGCAGGTTCTCAATTTTTCGGTCGGAAAAAGTTCTGATCGGAAATTCCGATCGTCTGTACCAATTCTGACGTGCAAAATTCCTACGCATCCTCGGAAACAATTCGACGCATGCTCGGAAGCATTGAACTTCATTTTCTCGGCTTGTCGTAGTGTTGTATGTCACCGCGTTCTTGACGGTCGAAAGATCAGCAAACTTTTGTGTGACCGTGTGTATGCAAGCCAAGCTTGAGCGGAATTCCGTCGGAAAAAACATCCAAGATTTTTCCGACGGAAAATCCGCTCGTGTGTACGCGGGATAAGAGGTTGATTTATAAAGAATTTGTATAGCCATTCACCAGGTGAAAGTGCATGTACATTCACCCTGTGTAGATGGGTAACAAAAAACAACTGTAAATAAGCTATATCCCTACTGTTAAACAAAAAATATCATATTTGGCCACTAGGTGATGCTAAGCATTATAGGAAATCCTTATGATACTCAGCGCCACCTAGTGACTATTTGTGGTATTTTACATTTAAAATCAATGATTTACAATGAAATAACACAGGATATAGCCTAATTACAGTCACTTTTAGCGCTCGCTCTCTCTCTCTCTCTCTATATATATATATATATATAGATATATAGATATATTTATATTTCTATCTATCTATATATATATATATATATATATATATATATATATTCTATATCTATATCTATATATATATATATATCTATATCTATATCTGTATCTATATATATATATATATATATATATATATATATATATATATATATATATATATATATATATATATATATATATATATATATATATATATATATATATATATATATATATATATATATATATATATATATTAACGTGCCTCCATACAGTTCATATGTTTACAGTATTTATCAATGCTTTCACCCAGGATTAACACATTTTATCACATAAAGATTCATTTAGACCTCACAGTGTATATCTTTAATTTGCAGTTTATGCCAGATTGCAGTTCTGTGATCTCTGCTCCCATTTTCTTAGATAACATATTAGGTACCCATTTTTATGTCCAGCACAAAACATTTCACATTAAAAATGTTAGCTTTAAAAAATAATGTGAAGCTGCAGGGCTCTTGCACAGGTGTTCTCGGTGGGTGGCAGGTCTGCTAGGGACAGAATGACAGAGAGGGACAGGCAGACAGACATCTATGGAACATTCTCATGATTATCAGTAGGCGGTGGAGAGAGACAGGAGGATTTCCTTGATATTAGCTGGTACTGACAGATGTGTGGCGTATAGGTGTCTGCAGGTGTCTCTGTACGTGTATCTGTGTATGTGTTACACAAGCCTCCATTTCCTCCCTGTTATATATACTCTGCATGATTTCCTTTTTCCAAATTCCTAATGTTTCCTTGTCCTTATTTCTGGAATCTGTGATTTGATATCAGGTTATATATACTATATTACCAAAAGTATTGGGACACCTGCCTTTACACTCACATGAACTATAATGGCATCCCAGTCTTATGCCCCGTACACACGGTCGGAAGTTCCGACCACAAAATCCGTCTGATTTTTTCCGACGGATTTTGTCCGACACTGGTGTTGCATACAC